>QNTS01002754.1:17505-111550 GCA_003317085.1 Hucho hucho | reverse complement strand
GCAGTCTAGCTAGAAAGTTTTGAAAGTGACATAGGAGTTGCCTGGCTAAGGTTAGGTCTGTAAATAGTTTCTAAGAAATAACAGCCATTGAAAGCCAGTGTTTGATCTGGTTTTAAAAGCCAGACTAATTGGCTCAGAGAAAAGAGACCTCAGTAAGTAATCTTTCTACAGAACCAAAGCACCCAGAGCCTAGCAGTCTACTGATGAATCGCAAACATCAATGTGTACAAAGAGTGACCATTGGTGCTCTGAGAGTTTTTATTATAGCTGTGGTGTAGTTTCAGAAAGCATCTGAGAGCATTGTGGTGAAATTTATTTAACCCCTAGTTGTCTCCCCAGCAGCAGCTCCCTCACTGGGCCATGACAGTGTAAATTACACAGGTTCCACGTTTTACCCAGAACGGTCCTTTGAAAGCATTGCCCGGGCTTTGGTTTGCGTTGGCACGGTAAATCCATGTCCCCGGAAGACTGCTAGCAAGCGGAGCGGTTGCTGACAGATTTCAGAGTTTTAGGTTGAGCTCTGGGTCATGGTTACTGGAGCCGATTTCAACCCTTCGTTCAGCACAGCGCGCACACACACACACACACACGCACACACACTCACACACTTTGACTGTACAGCTCTGCTCAGCAAAGGTGCCTCAGCAACAAAGAGAAAGGGCAATAGGATTTTTCTTTTCAGAGAGCTTATGAAAGCCAATTTCACTGAATTCTCTCCACTTTGTACCTTGTGTTATGAAACAAGAGTTGGCTTTTTCAGATCTGCATGAGGGCTAAGCCCCTGTGAACATTACTGGGAGCTCATTATACAAACCCCTTTCTTCAGTATTTATTAAGGGGTTAAATACTATAAACGCCCCAGCATGAAAATCTCAGACCGGCGTAATACTGTAAGCATATGGTTCTAACTATGCAGTGGCTATTTGAAGCCACGTGAGTCTTTGAAGTCAGCATTTAGAAGGCATTAGCCAAAGATCCAGTAAACAGACAGGTAGAGAGAAAACACAAATACTTTCAGTGCATCCAAACAGCTGAACAATCATTATGAAACAGGCTGGTGTCTGCTGACATTATGTGAAATCAAATCCCTTCCATCCAAGGTTCTCTCGGACGGGTACTGTTGGGACAGATGATTGTTGGGACAGGTGATTGTTGGGACGGGTGATTGTTGTTTTTATAAACAAAATAGAACAGTGAGCAGTTAGAAACAAACGTCTGAAGAAACCTGCTCCTTCCTGGGTTGAGGTGAAAAGGTGCATGAAAAAGCTATGTGTGTGTGTGTGTTTGCCATGATTCCTTCCTTCCAGTTCAGTCGATACCATATTTAGTTTAACACGGATATTTCATGACACAAGCTCAAGACAAACAAACAAGCTAGAACTTGAAATTGTAGACTTCCCATCCAAGATAGCTAGAGTGTAGTTGACTAGAAGTCATCTATAAGTAACCCAGCCCTTCCTTTTAGACGCATTACATTCGCTATTCAAACACACCTCTGATCTGTGTGTGTGTGCTGTAACTCTGAAGCAAAACATTCACCAGCATCTCAATGTTCCAATACTTATGATACCAGAGATGTTCATACTGAAGATACAGACCTTAGTAGACCCCTTTCCTGCAGTCGAATGATCAAAGCGCCCTCTAGTGGCCTCATGGGTGGAATGCAATGTTCCCTCTAAGCTGCGTGCGTGCGCGTGCGGGCATGCAGCTCCTCCAGGACTGCCCCGCAGAAGAAATATCATCCCACGCAGAGAAGCACGAGATTGAACTTCACTCAACTTTCTAGAGTTTTCCACCTCAGTTAACACTATCAATGTTTCCCTTTAATGTGAGAATTGTGATTGAATCACAGAAATATTACCCACTTTCAACGCAACACACCGAAACAAAACGAACTATGCAAGACTTAGTATGCAAAACGAACTATGCAAGAGATTTTGTTATAGGCAGAGCACATCGGAGTCGGATTCTATTGCAATGACACGGACGCCTGTACTCTACACAGACCTGTACTGCATAACCAATCAGAGCTGCAGTAAGCCTATATGCAAATAGACCATTGCCATATATGGATCTTTGCCAGTCACTTTGAACTGAACTGTGTTTACAGCATGAGCGGTCGTGAGTAGATGTACTTGTTTTGAGATCATGCATTTTATTTTGTAAAGTGGTTTCTTGCATCAAACAACACAACAACATTTTCAGTCACCTCCTTGTCTGAAGGACAAGTGGATAAACAGGTTAATGTCAAGCCCTGCATGTTTGTTTCAAAAGTATCATGGAATGTAGGCCTACAATGAACACCACACATTGGCTGCTACTGTAGGCTGAATGAAAGAACAGCTATTTCCATGTTAAAATGTTATGGGATGCATTTTCTCCATTGTTTGATGGTAGGCCACTCTGGTAGGCCTAGATTCTGATCAAATAGCCACAGTAGCCTACTTAACCACTGTTAAAACTGTAACTTAAGTGGATACAGCCTCAGTGTTCACAGTAAACATGTGCTGGAAGTTGCACAGAAGCTGCATTTAAGACCTGAAATTTGCTCAGTGCCAAAAAATTGTTTTAGGGAACATTGGTGGAATTGTATTAATATTTTTCATAATTTCTTAATGAATAAACTTTTTTTTAAGCCGAAAATCCAGTGTTTCTATGTCAAACCGTTTAGTTATTTTTCTGTCTTCTGTGATGTATATAAAGTGTAATATTGCAATAAGAACTCAAAGTTGAATACATTTCAACTCTAAATTTGACATGGTACAGGTGTCCACTTTTTCTAAGCCCATAACCATGTGTGTCAGGTCTATACTTTTGCTTCAAAGTAGATTTGTTTAAGACTACCAAGAATCAGACTGATTTAGCCCACTGCCGTAAAAGTGCAATCAAAAAGGGTTTACATTTTGTGCTTCCCAAATGACACCCTATTCTCTATATAGTGCACTACAGAACCCCATGGGCCCCCTATGAGCCCCCCTAAGGGCCCCCCTATGGGCCCTGGTGAAAAGTAGTACAATATATAGGGAATATGGCACCTTTTGAAATGCATACATTATGTGAGGGTACAGAAAGATGTCCATTGAAATGGATGTTAATGTCTATAAAGCCAAATCAAATTAAAATTGTATTTCTTACCTGTTTCACCTGTTGAGTGGAAGGAGTGCATCGTAGTCTCTACGAAGAGGAAGAAGAGAACAAAGCATTACAGGTTGTGCGCTGCCCAGTGGTCCTTAAGGTTCAGTCATTTGTCTACAACAGCAACATGCATGAGTATGAACTTGGTACACTGCCAGGCCAGGCACCAGGCCAGTTACTTATGGCGTCAAAAATACAGCAGGTTATGTCTGTTCGTTCAGTTAGCATCCCTGACCTTTCAGAAGTGCTAGAAGGAGAAGTGGGTAGCCTAATAAAAAAAACTGCAAATAAACCTCATCTCACTTCAGAAGACAAGCTAAACTAACCGTAGCATATGTTGCGTTTACTGCCACTTTGATGCTGAGGGAAGTCTATCTCAGTAAAACAGGCCTAAGGTATCCTTCCTCACACAATGTGTGCGGCCCAAATGGCAACATATTCACTTTATAGTGCACTACTTTTGACCATGCTCCATACGGCTCTGGTCAAAAATAGTGCACTATGTAGGGAATGGGGTACCATACAATGAAGCAGCTGAGTAGGGCTCCACGCAGTGAATCATAAAATGGCAGACAGAGCCCAACAAAAAGATCTTTCAGTCTGCCTAATAAAGATGAACTTCATATACATCTGGAGTGTATAGGCATTAATTGAATTCTGATGGGATGTTTTGCATTTTCATGATGCTGCAGTAAGAACTAGTTGTTTCCCTGCTGGGCTTTCCCATGCTGCACCAGAGAGGCAGACTGCTACTGCACATCAAACCTGCATAGAACTTCTGTGGTGGGGGGTGTTGGTTCCACTTTTCTGGGCTCCGTTATTGTTATAGAAATTTTGTTCTCAATGTTCACAAACTGAACTTTAATTGACCTACTCTGTCTGTAACCCAAAGGTCGTAAAGCTTTGGTTAAGATGAAACAGACAGAGACCCAGCTGCAGAGATCATTATGTCAAATGTTTATTCACCGAGAATTCTTCCCTCACAATAAGAACACAGTCCTTTATATGTACATACAATTTAACTCCACCCCACTTTAGACGGGCTGTGTTTTACAAATAACATCTTATCACTTCTAACAGCTTTCTAACCATTTCTCCCCTCCCTGGGTGAAGAAACCGTTTTCCTGTTATAGGGTCCAGTTATAAATCGCCTGTCGACAGTTCTCCTGTTATCTCAACTCCATCCTGCTTAGGTTGCAAAATAGTAACACGATGTCTTAGTCTTTTGAACAGTTCTAGACCTATTCCTCTAACACCTATTACATATATTTTCAGGATTTAATATTCTTAGTAATTACTTAAACATATTATTTTAAACATATAATAATTTAGTCATTAAACATAAATCATATGAATTTATTCATAACAGTTATTTACTTAACAAATAAGGAATATTCAAAATGTGCATATATAAAATTAAGAATACAGCCGTAGACAGAAGTCAAAGATCAACATACAACTTATGTCTCTCCTGAGTTCTGCCCCGAACAAAAGAAAGCCAGGATCTTATATACCCAAGATGTCACGACTTCTGTCGAAGTCGGTGCCTCTCCTTGTTCGGGTGGTGTTCGGCGGTCGACGTCACCGGCCTTCTAGCCATCACCAATCATTTTTTCATTTTCAATTTGTTTTGTCTGTGTTTTCCACACCTGGTTTCAATTCCCTCATTACATGTTTTGTATTTAACCCTCTGTTCCCCCCGATGCTTCAACATCTCGGCACCGCCATGGACCGCGTTGTTCAGACCATGGACCGTTGGGAGAGGCAGGGAGTTCCTCCAGCGCCTCTACCCCTACAAGGGGCTCCACCTAGCGACTCTCTTTCACCCGGTCCCAGTGGAATTCGTCTCGCCCTTCCCTGGGAGCACGACGGGACGGCTGCACGCTGCCAGGGGTTCTTGCTGCAATTGGACCTCTACCTGGCAACCGTTCACCTGGCTCCTTCGGGCCGTGAGAGGTTGTCCGCCCTCGTCTCGTGCCTCTCAGGGAAAGCCCTGGAGTGGGTCGCCGTGTGGGAGGAAGGAGATGCGGCGCTGGACCACTTAGAAGAAATCCTCGATCTGAGGCAGGGGACGAGGAGTGCTCAGGAGTTCGCCATGGATTTTCGGACCCTGGCCACCGGTGCGGGATGGAACGACAGGGCCCTGATTGACCATTATCGCTGCAGTTTGCGCAAGGACGTCCGTCGGGAGTTGGCCTGCAGGGACACCACCCTCACCTTTGACCAGCTGGTGGACCTGTCCATTCGGTTGGATAACCTGCTGGCTACCCGCGGACGTCCAGAGCGGGCTCTGTCGGTTCCATTCCCCAGCACCACCGCTCCGGTACACATGGAGCTGGCAGGTGCGTAGGGAGACTGGAGGAGGTTCCGTCTCGTGCACCATCTGTGGCCGCAGAGGTCACACTGCCGGTCGGTGTGGGTCGGTTCCTCTGGGGATCGAGGCAGCAGGCAGGGTACTCTGGCGTCAGCCCAGGTGAGCCGGCACCATTCTAACCCAGAGCCCTCTGTTGCACACTTGTTTTTGTATGTTACTTTTTCTGAGTTTTCCCCACATTCCCAGCATAAGGCGTTTGGCGGTTCAGGCGCGGCTGGGAATTTTATAGACAGATCGTTCGCCCTTAGTTTAGGGATTCCTATTGTTCCCGTGGATGTGCCCTTCCCCGTTCATGGGTTGATCAGGGAGGTCACCGCTCCTCTGGGTATGGTAATGCAGGGGGGGTCACAAAGAAGATCAGTCTCTTCCTCATTGACTCTCCTGCGTTTCCCGTGGTGCTAGGTTCAACCTGGTTAGCTTGTCATGGCCCCACTGTTTCTTGGCAACGGAGGGTTCTCACAGGGTGGTCGCGAGAGTGCTCGGGGAGGTGTTTAGGGGTTTCCGTGGGTGCTACTACAGTGGAAAGTCCAGACCAGGTCTCCACTGTGCGCATTCCCCATGAATATGCCAATTTGGCTCTCGCCTTCTCCAAGAAGAAGGCGACTCAATTACCACCCCACCGACGGGATGATTGTGCGATAAGTCTCCTGGTAGACCCCGCACTTCCCAGGAGTCACGTGTATCCCCTCTCACAGGAGGAGACGGCGGCTATGGAAACATAGGTCTCCGAATCCCTGCGTCAGGGGTACATTCGGCCCTCCACTTCACCCGCCTCCTCGAGTTTCTTTTTGTGAAGAAGGAGGGAGGTCTGCGCCCGTGTATTGACTATCGAGGTCTAAACCAGATCACGGTGAGGTATAGTTACCCGCTACCGCTCATCGCCACAGCGATTGAGTCAATGCACGGGGCGTGCTTCTTCACCAAACTAGATCTCAGGAGCGCTTACAATCTGGTACGTATCCGGGAGGGAGACGAGTGGAAGACGGCGTTCAGTACAACTTCAGTGCATTTTGAGTACCTCGTCATGCCGTACGGGTTGATGAATGCTCCATCAGTCTTCCAGGCCTTTGTAGACGAGATTTTCAAAGACCTGCACGGGCAGGGTGTAGTGGTGTATATTGATGACATTCTGATATACTCCGCTACACGCGCCGAGCATGTGTCCCTGGTGCGCAGGGTGCTTGGTCGATTGTTGGAGCATGACCTGTACGTCAAGGCTGAGAAATGCCTGTTCTTCCAGCAGTCCGTCTCCTTCCTAGAGTATCGCATTTCCACCTCTGGGGTGGAGATGGAGAGTGACCGCATTTCAACTGTGTGTAATTGGCCGACTCCCACCACGGTAAATGAGGTGCAGCCGAGGGTTTGCCAACTACTACCGGAGGTTTATCTGGGGTTTTGGTCAGGTAGCAGCTCCCATTACCTCACTGCTGAAGGGGGGTGCGGTGCGTTTGCAGTGGTCGGCTGAGGCGGACAGGGCTTTTGGTCACATGAGGGCTCTGTTTACCTCGGCTCCTGTGCTGGCCCATCCGGATCCCTCTTTGGCGTTCATAGTGGAGGTGGACGCGTCCGAGGCTGGGATAGGAGCCGTGCTCTCTCAGCGCTCGGGTACGCCACCGAAGCTCCGCCCCTGTGCTTTCTTCTCGAAGAAGCTCAGCCCGCCGGAGCAAAACTATGACGTGGGAGACCGGGAGTTGTTGGCTGTTGTCAAGGCTCTGAAGGCGTGGAGACATTGGCTTGAGGGGGCTAAACACCCTTTTCTCATCTGGACTGACCACCGCAATCTGGAGTACATCCGGGCAGGGAGGAGACTGAACCCTCACCAGGCAAGGTGGGCCATGTTTTTCACCCGTTTTCTTTTCACCCTTTCCTACAGACCAGGTTCCCAGAACGTCAAGGCTAACGCACTGTCCCGGCTGTATGACACAGAGGAGCGGTCCATGGATCCTACCCCCATACTCCCGGCCTCCTGCCTAGTGGTGGAGGCCCCGAGAGTAACGGGCAGGTGGAGAGAGTGAACCAGAATGTGGGTAGGTTTCTGAGGTCGTATTGCCAGGACCGGCCGGGGGAGTGGGCGGCGTTTGTGCCCTGGGCAGAGATGGCTCAGAACTCGCTTCGCCACTCCTCCACTAACCTCTCCCCCTTCCAGTGTGTATTGGGGTACCAGCCGGTTCTGGCGCCGTGGCGACTGGTTCAGGCGCACGGAGGAGAGATGTTCATCTCCAGTGGGCCGTGCTGCGCCAGAAAGCCAGTGCAGACCGTCACCGCAGTGAGACCCCGGTGGGTCTGGCTCTCGACCCGAAACCTGCCCCTCCGCCTGTCCTGCCGGAAGCTGGGTCCGCGGTTTGTGGGGCCATTTAAAGTCCTGAGGAGAGTGAACAAGGTTTGTTATAGGTTACAGCTTCCCCCCGATTACCGTATTAACCCCTCGTTCCATGTGTCTCTCCTCAGGACGGTGGTGGCTGGTCCGCTCCAGGAGTCTGAGGTGCGGGAGGTCCCTCCGCCCCCTCTGGACATCGAGGGGGCCCCGGCGTATTCAGTCCGCTCCATACTGGATCCGAGGCGTCGGAGGAGGGGCCTTCAGTACCTCGTGGAGTGGGATGGGGTACGGTCCGGAGGAGAGATGCTGGGTTCCGGTGGAGGACGTTTTGGATCCGTATATGATGCGGGAGTTCCACCGTCTCCGTCCGGATCGCCCTGCGCCTCGCCCTCCGGGTCGGCCCAGAGGTCGGTGTCGGCGCACTGCTGGAGCCAGGCATCAAGGAGGGGGTACTGTCACAACTTCTGTCGAAGTCGGTGCCTCTCCTTGTTTGGGTGGTGTTCGGCGGTCGACGTCACCAGTATTCTAGCCATCATCAATCTTTTTTCATTTTCCATTTGTTTTGTCTGTGTTTTCCACACCTGGTTTCGATTCCCTCATTACATGTTTTGTATTTAATGTCTTTGTGTGGGATTGTTGTTTTAGTGCTTGTGCACATTATTTTGGACTGGTGCGTTTCGGGTTATTTTGTGCCCATGTACTCTCGTGTTGTTTAACCGTTGGGTGTTATATATTAAATGACTACGAACATTACCAAGTTTTGCTCTCCTGCGCCTGACTTCTCTGCCACCAGTTAAGCAATCCTTACACAAGATCACACCTTATGGTGTGATCTCCTATGTCAAAACCTACATGTGCAGCTAAAATAACAAATTATTCTTAACACAAAGTTTCTGAGAAACTGTCACAGCAGTATGCAAATCTGCCCTTGTTTCAGAGAAAAACAGACGCTGTCTCTCTGTGTCTCGCTATCACCCTCAGTCCCATTTCTCCCATTTCTCACGGGGGCTGCGGGTTTTGGCAGAGAGCTAGACACAGAGAGGCCTCAATATTCAGCTATACAGTGAGCATAAGTACAATGGCACGTAATCAAATTAATAACAACATAATCAATGGTGGGGTCTTCAGAAGACCCCCAAATCAATTTTAACCCTTCAGGGGCCCGCGTGCTTGCATGTGAGTGCAACAGGGTTTCCATTATCCGGCAATTGCCGGCTTGTGGCCGATAAAAAAAATGAAAAGCTGATAAATAAAACTGCTGCCGGCCAAAATGACCAGGAGAAGAAAAATCCCATAGCAAAATAATCATTTTTATTCATTGATGGAAATACCAGTCGATGTAAATACATTGTGTGTATTTTCGTTGTATCTTATTTATCCATCACCTGCGCACAGCATACAGAGCCTATTTTGAGCGGGATTTCTCCTGCAGCTTCTCAGCTGGTTGATGCTGGAGTAACACAAGCTTTTATAAGCCCATTCATTACGCAACAATTCTAAATGCAATCGCATGTTCAAAACAGTTTTGGTGCCCGATTAAAAAGAGCTACTATTTTTATTTCTCAACTGGAAATTGAAGGTCACCTCCCATTCACCAATCAAGTGCAGACACAGGCTATCAGTGTGTTACCCACCACTTTACAATGTGAGCTGGAAGCAGTATGCATTTTGAAAACATACTTAATTGTTTGAATCCTGAATGTTTTATTTCATATTATGAGGCATGTCTTACCTAGCTTCAAAGTAGCCTATAGGAAAAATCATAGAAACAATTATTTTATAAAGACTTCCTAGGCGGTGTGTGAGTTACAAGTTCTTTATTTAACTAGGCAAGTCAATTAAGAACAAGTTCTTATTTACAATGACAGCCTACCGGGGAACAGTGGGTTAACTGCCTTGTTCAGGGGCAGAACAACATATTTTTACCTTGTCAGCTCTGGGATTCGATCCAGCAACCTTTTAGTTACTGGCTCAACACTCTAACCATTAGGCTACCTGCCGCCCCAAGTTTGGGGAAGCTTACAATTTATCCCACCATTTCTACCCTTCTGCGTGCCAGTTATTATTTTCATATGCACATTTTCATGGAACAGTTTAAGTTTCGTTTCTCAGAATCATTGTCATGTGGTAAATCATAAATATTGGAATTAATTTGAGAAAAATCAACTAATGCGAGATCACCAGCCTCTGTCATATGGACACAATGATACACTGTGATCCGATTGGCGGCCAAAGAAATGAGCGCATGGAACTCATAGCCTATAGGCCTACAACTTGCTCTTTCACATAGATGATTGGTGATTATCAAGTGAGAGATTGTTGAAAATATTTTTCAAATAGCTTACTGTGAGGAACTATAGTTTTAGTATATTATAATTTGCAGCAGGCCAGGTACTTCTATGAGTGCTCTGGCGAGCGCGCTCCCTCAACATTATCAGGACAGAGAAACCAGACACATGCTCATTGCTCACATTGAGTACAGCAAACAAAAGAAATCACTTAAATGGTGGTTATGAAATAAACCAAATATGTTTCTCACCAGTGTAGCAGGTTGTGAACACTGCAAACAACATTTCCACTCTGAGAATGAGAACGGCAAATGACTGCAATTAATACATGCATTAACAGAAATGTATGTAACCAAATGACGTGCATTAATGGTTACATTTACTACTGGTGACACATGTAATGGGGAATTGATCAAAATGTTAAATCTATGGGCAAACAATTCACACAATGAAATAATGAATGCACTAGAATTGGCGGGAGACAGCCGAGTAATTCTGGAGAGAGACTTGCCTATATCTTCGCCACACCTCCCCTTCTTGTCTTAACATTTGAAATGATACTCAAGACACATTATCTTCACACATGTTTTAGATGCTTTTCACTGACAGCCACACCTGAATAGTCAGCTAGGCCTTTTGCCACACACACTGCCCAAATCACAGGCTTCCCAAATAGCCAAAGGCCTACAAGCTTGTGATTTGAAACAATCCACATCAAAAAAATTTAAAGAAGCTAATGATCCTTGATTCAGCTGTGGCTAAGTCATGCTTTCTGGTGAAGTATATTGAATAATTTCATGTATTTCTGTATAGACAGGAGTAATTATATAATTTTGGAAAATGTATTTCCATTTACTTCCCTATTGGACCCACCGCTGTGCCATTTCTCTCCTGTTCTATTGGTTATCATATCTTACTTTTGTTGTCCAGAAGCCAAAGGCACAATCCTAGTCAACCCATCCTATTTGTTGAATCTTTAGATTCCCCCTCTAAGATTCCAACAGAGATTTCCATCTCTGTCACATATGGAACCGCTATCAGGTGTGCTGTTAGGAATGGTGTTTTCCCAGGTGCTCTGTTAGGAATGGTGTTTTCCCAGGTGCTCTTTTAGGAATGGTGTTTTCCCAGTTGCGCTGTTAGGAATGGTGTTTTCCCACAACTTGCAATTTGCCAAATGTTTGAAAATTACCTTTTATTGGATGCTTCATTACATGAGCTGCATGTTCTGTTAAGATGCATTACCAGAATCTAAATGTGATTTCTATCAGAACTCAGGAAAAGACCCAGATGCAGACACAGGAGGTTCAGTTCTCAGATCTGGGATCTATTATAACACGGAGAGCAGGCAAAGGGCAGGTCAAGGACAGGCAGAGGTTCGTAACCAGATCCGACAGGTACTGGACGGCAGACAGGGTCAGGGCAGAAGTTCATAAAACACATCAGAAACAGGCAGGTACAGAATGGCAGGCAGGCTCAGGACAGGCAGAAAGGTCAGAACCGGAAAAGCTAGAAACAAAAAACTAGAGTGCAGGGAAAACCAGGAAACATGCTGGGACGACCTCACAATACAAGACCAACTTGCAACAGACAAACAGAAAACGCAAGTATAAATACACGGGATAATGGGTAAAAATGGTAGACACCTGGTGGGGGGTGGAGACAAGCACAAGACAGGTGAAACAGATCAGGGTGTGACAATTTCTGTCATTCTGAGCACTGTGGGTGGATGCTCTAATGGATTATGCACAAAATGCATATGCGTCCGGTAAATTGCTCAAATGGCCGGTAAATTAATATCACGTTGTCCGTCGACACACAACACTGGTGTGTAGGAGGAAGTGCCTGCCTGAAGTACTTCCTTATCACATATATGACCTCCAGAAGGATGACATCAATACCATTGTTTTCACTGAACTCAAATCATCAAAGGTGATTAAGTCCTTATTTCCTGACTGGTTGCTAACTCGTTAATCTAAAGGTCAAAGGCCAAACTACTGAAAAAGAAGCTTCACCTGACCAGGAAACCAATCCATTGAACTATACCTGTAATGAGCATTTATGGGCTACTACACGTTATGTCACATGACTATAAAAAAAATTGACCTACGTGTGTGTGTGTGTGTGTGTGTGTGTGTGTGTGTGTGTGTGTGTGTGTGTGTGTGTGTGTCTTTAACTGATAGAGTTTATGAGAACAGCAGACCTGAGACAAGGTCACAACACTCTTGACCTTTGACTTCTCCCAGCTTGTTATGTCACTAAGATGTGTGACCCGGGATCCACCACCTCTCCTCTCAGACTGGGACCTATAGTGGCTTTTTAAAACTTAATCCTACCTTCTAATCAAACCAACACATTCCAGAACCATCTGGACTTGCCGGGTTACCAGCCCTGACTACAGCAGGGGGGAGGGGCTTTAACCTCAGCATTTTGGGCAAGGAGGTAGGCCATCACCATAGCAAGAAGGCACAAACACTTCATATGTGTACATTACAAATACACAGTTAACTGCCAAAATAAAGGAAACATCAACATAAAGTGTCTTAATAGGGCGTTGGGCCACCACGAGCCGCCAGAACAGCTTTAATGTGCCTTGGCATAGATTCTACAAGTGACTGGGTCTCCATTGGAGGGATGTGACACCATTCTTCTATGAGAAATTCCATAATTTGGTGTTTTGTTGATGGTGGTGGAAATCACTGTCTCAGGCGGCACTCCAGAATCTCCCATAAGTGTTCAATTGGGTTGAGATCTGGTGACTGAGACACACACACCTTTTAAAACCCTCCCTATTCTCCTCTTTCAAAGACACAGATCTCTTCTTCTAGCCATGGTGGCCAAAATAATGGGCAACTGGCCATTTTTATACACGACCCTAAGCATGATGGGATGGCCTCCTGAGTGGCACAGTGGTCTAAGGCACTGCATCGCAGTGCTAGCTGTGCCACTAGAGATCCTGGTTCGAGTCCAGGCGCTGTTGATGCCAGCCGCGACCTAGAGACCCATGGGGCGGTGCACAATTGGCCCTGTGTTGTCCGGGTTAGGGGAGGGTTTGGCCGGCAGGAATGTCCTTGTCCCATCGCGCTCTAGTGACTCCTGTGTGGCGCCATGCACGCTGACACGGTCGCCACGTGTACGGTGTTTCTGCCGACACGTTGGTGCGGCAGGCTTCCTGGTTAAGTGGGCATTGTGTCAAGATTCAGTGTGGCTTGGCTGGGTTGTGTTTCGGAGGACGCACGGCTCTCGACCTTCGCCTCTCCTGAGTCTGTACGGGAGTTGCAGCAATGAGACAAGACTGTAACTATCAACTGGATACCACGAAATTGGGTAGAAAAATTTGTAAAATATTTTTTTTTTATTAAAAAAACATGATGGGATGTTAATTGCGTAATCAACTCAGGAACTAAGCCTGTTTGGAAGAACTTGCTTTCAATATACTTTGTATCTCTCATTTCCTCAAGTGTTTCCTTTATTTTGGCAGTTACCTGTATTATTACATAATTACAATTACCTGTCCTGTATATTTCTTTACACAAAAAAAACTGGTTAATTTACCTTTGATTTTGACAGATGGTACCAGTGAATTAAGCGATGTGCAGTGCACACCTGCCCGATTACCATATCTCATATCTCATAGCCATAATAACCTTAGGAATTCAGGGAGGAGCCAGTTCAAAGTGAACTAAGGAGTTTGATGTGATAAGAAGAGCTGAATCTGTTCATGAGTTGAGATGAGACTGGCTCTGGGGTTGGGCTTAGTGTGTGTTTTTGTGTGTGTGTGTGTGTATGTGTGGTGTGTTTGGCTGGGCTTGGTGTCCGTGGTTACTCCTTGCACTGTGAGGAATGGTAGAGGGAGCCCTAGGGAGACTTCTGGGACAAGACTTTGCTTGCCCTGATACAGGGGGAATCTGGGGGCGAATCCACAGTGACGTTAGTTACACCGAAGGGAGAGAAGTGTTACGGCCTCCATCCCTTCCTGACACTGACACACCCTTTGATTGTCATGTGTTATTATAACACTAAATGCTGTGTCAACCTGATGTGCAGTGGATCTGTTAGACTCATTTCCATAGCATTCCTCTCTGATACACTTTAGCAACCAATACAGGCCTGATCACACGGCAAAAGTCCGAAGGAGAAGGCTGCTGACAACGTTTTAATAAACTAGGAGTCACTGTGAGGGTATTTGAGAGGGGTAATGGACCAATGCAAATGTCAAGAACCTGACAAACTGGAGCCAAGCCCCTCCCTGGGGACAGAGGAAATGTTCCAGACCAACATTATGAATGTGTCCCAAATGACACCCTATTCCCTTTATATTGCATTACTCTGGCCAAAAGTAGTGTACTTTGTACGGCATAGGGTGTCCTTTGGGATACAGCCTATACAGTAAGTACAGATCACTATTGTCATGCTGATAACACTGACAAACAGAGACATCAAAACAGAACAAAATGGAAAATCGTTAAAAGCATCACACTTAACCATAACACCCAACCATGAATACATTTATGGAAAAATATGACTTTATTTGGATAAACCCAGGTACTGCATGACAAAAAATACAGCTGTATTCTAATAAACGTGGTGTGTGTTAACATCTATTATGGGTTGTGTTTTCTATGTCTACGTCCCAAATGGCAGCCTATTCCATATATAGTACATTACTCTGTGGTTCAAAAGTAGTGCACTACGTAGGGGAATAGGATGCCACGTCGAACACACCCTAATATCTTTACCCCTGGGTGAATGGGATTGTGTGCTTATGAGGGCCTATATGCTGCTGCTTAGCACTGCAACCATGACAACTGGTATCCTGTCTAAAGAGCCAGTTAAGCTGAGGGGTTGGCAGGCAGGACAGCACCGAGGAACCCAACCACATGAGACACTTTACTTTACTTCCACAGCTGTCTGCTCTGGCAGCCCTGTAATCCAACTGCACTTCCAGCCCCAAATAGGATTCTCTCTCTATCCAGTGACGGGGACAAACATGACAAAGACTAGAAAATTAGGTATCTCTTAATCAATCAACAATTCAACTATCAATATATCACTACTTTGTCACGGCAGGACTTTACATAGCTCTCTGTTGCTCCTTGTCTGGTTTTAATTGGTTTCGATTAAAATCTTTTGGCAGCCTGGAATGGTACTTTGAATGGCTTTTCCCCAATCTTTTAGATTTACGAGAGATAACACTGTAATGTGCCATGTATAATCTCTAACCAAATATTTGGACATCTTATACTCGTGCTCTTCACTGTGGTAAGTGTGGGGGTTTCAGTGGGTTGGCTTGGTTAAGGGTGAAATGATCACATGTATTGATAATTGTGAAACATTCCCATGCATTGATAATTGGGGCAGTGTTCAAATAACAATACAGGAGCCCAGCAAAACCAACCAAAGGGAGTTTCCATAGCAACACATTTTATGAGTGTGAATGCATGGTACTTTATAGAAGAGGGAGAATTACTGGAAAACACAAGACAACATCACTTGCAAGAGATTCTAACACTATTGGG
This sequence comes from Hucho hucho, assembly GCA_003317085.1. Lineage (NCBI taxonomy): Eukaryota > Metazoa > Chordata > Actinopteri > Salmoniformes > Salmonidae > Hucho > Hucho hucho. The sequence continues at coordinate 95,920 of QNTS01002754.1, read as the reverse complement.
CAAGATTTTAGATTGATATCTGGTTTAGGAATAGGCATGTTGTTTTTTCTATGAATGGTGAAAGAAAGTATCAATACACCAGTATGCTTTTCTCACACGGCAATTGGACATGTTTGAACAATACCAATGTAGGCCTCCAGGAAAAATATACAGTGCCTCATATTTGAGAACATGAAACTAGATACATTTTGCATAACACTTTGAAGAGGCTTGTATAAGCAAACACTAGGATCATTTTATTCCAGTGGCTCAATGTAGTTCAGAAGTACAGTATATTACTCAGAGGGTGTGGGTAATAATAACATGACCATATAGGCCTTTCAAAATTATTTGATTTTCATAAACTAAAAGGGCAACAGAGTGCATAGGTCATCAACACTGTATTGTGATTTAGAATACTTCAGTGAGACCATCTTACCTGGTAGAGTTTCAGCGCTGCCCAGCAGAGCATATAGGCTGATAAGGTGAACTTGGCCATCATGTACCGCTCCGGTAGGCACGTGAGATGCATCTGTACTTCTTCTAGACCTCCAGCTCCAACACCGCCTGTTGCCCCGCTACCAACTGGTGAGTCACGGTGGTTATCCTCAGACGACTTGCTGCGAGCGTTGTCATTGTTGTTATCATCCATTTTCCTCGCCTGTAGTATTCTATTAAGTTTCCAACTGTCTCGGGGATAGCGCAGCCTTCGATTTCCCTGTTCCAAGAAGTCTCACCTTGCGCACCTAGACTAGTTCGTAAACTGTCAACGTGATGATTATTGTAGCCAACATAACGATAAAAAGTTGTATTATATTGAACTATACTTTCCTCCTTGTATGCAAACATCAAAGCAGTTACAAAACAGCCCTAGGTCGCGAGGCCAAACCGAGACTGTGGCGCACTGTTCAGTAAACAGCGCACTGGGAAACCACAACACCGGTCTGCCGCGTTCACATGCTTGTCGGAACTACGAAACTCGTTCATTTTCGACTTACTAACTCGTTGTAGAAAAATTACCCCATTCTCGAGTTTCCCGCTTGGGAAGTGGGCTATCAGAACCAACCAATAGGAATCTCCACGCAAATAACTTACGTTCATTTTTGCTCTGAGGTTCCGAGTTTCCAATAGCATGTGAACGCGGCATAATAGCATACCCGTCAAAGACCTTCAACCGCCTTTACTGGGAGCAGAACCGACAAGAGCTTTGATCGCGAGACGGAGAGGTGCTGTTGTAAAATTCCAGCTTCCAAGTGCAAGCTTTATTTTTTTGCCAAACAAATTTTTAGACAAACACATTACCACTTGTGGGTAATTTGTGCAAATAAAGATAGGCTACTTGGGTAAATTTGTTTTGTTTCTGCGTTCAAATGTTATCGGAATCCACATTGAGCGCACGTGTTTTTTCGATCAGTGGGAATGCGTAGAGGCGGGAGAGAGGGGTAGATGCCAAGGTACGGTATTTACTGCTTGTTTATAAATAGGAAGAAGTTAGGTGACTTATCCAAAGTAGCATATGACTTATATAAGTAAAAACATAACGATAACTCCATCAATGTGTCTTATATCAGGTGCTTTACGGTCTAGCCTATGGGTCTATAGATCATACAGTCTAGATCATACAAGTTTAACCATACAGCCATATCATCACCATTCACTCGTCATAACAAGGTATCAATATAACAGTAATTAATTGCTTCTCGAAGGGGTCTATACTTCCATAAACCTCAAGACAGAGGCTTTAAAAGGTCTCCTTTGTAGTTTACTATTCCTTCCAAACCAATTAGTTGTATGAATCAGTCTTTTGTCCCAATGTTTTTATCCAAGGGGCCACACAGACGGGCACACACAGCCAGTCTTCCCTTATCTTTATGGGGCCATCCTCTATAGATCATCACATCTGTGCTTTTGATTCTCACTTCCTGAGAGGAGACTCATCCAAGCATTCTGTCAAAAGACAGCATTAATGGCCAGTGTCTCAGCAGGACACTCTCTCTCCTCTCCCGCCCTCGGTATTGTATACATGGATGGGACCCAACACATCCGACATTATGGAGACAGTTTCCCCATTGTATCCTGGTCTAAACCCCACTGAGGATCTGTGAGGACAGATGCTGGGCTCTAAACAAGCAAGGACTCTATTCCAGATAGAGGCCAAGGGAAACAGACAGCACATCATTCATTCAGCATGGGGCTCCCCCTGTGGGACGGTTACACAGCAAACACACCATATCCTATCCTGGCAAAGACCATTATTCTTTCTCACTGTAAATAGTGAGCTATATGTAAGATGAATTACAGTTCATGGAACACCAGAGAGAGCGAGCGATAGTGTGTGTAAGCGATCCCTTTCATAACACATTATACATCTATTCTTTCCCAGGAACACGTCAGAGGGACTGAGGATTGATGGCTTGCCTTCTGTGCTCGAGACTTTGATGTAGGCAAACGTCAAAGATAAACATACAAATGAATGTCAAAATACAGGATTTTCAGAAGTCTCTAGATATCTGAACTATAAAGCTTCTTACCGACATCTAGTGGATATGCAGTATAATAAAAAAGGACATGTTTTAGTGGCTAGTAAAAGCTCTGTAGCAATACTCATCATATCCCTGTTTGCTCAAGTGTAAGCAACGTAGATAATATTTATACAATTTACTTGTTGACCATGGCAACTTATCAAGACATCTAACCCCTCAGAGTTCAACGTGATTGAGTGTCCATATATCCACCATAGTCGAACCACTGACGGGTCTCTACACCCAGCATGGAGTGAACTCAATGCACTGTGATCATAATTTCAAACGTTCAAATGGTTGTTATTGCTTTAAAGATTTGTGTAGTCTAAGTTACAATAAACATATAATACGTTTATTTCTACAAAGGACGATCTCACCATGACACATCTGAAACAGTTGGGGTTCTACATTTTCAGTGTTGTCATGTACAGTTCGGAGCCGCAAATGTTTTCTAGTTTCCCTCAGTCTCCACCACAGCTTGACAACTGTGAAAACGTACCATTACAGCCATGTGTTAAATAAATACCAGTGCTTAACAGATCTGGGCAGCGTTCATTAGGCACAAAATGGAGGAAAATGAACTTCCAGGGCTTGTCTGAAGCCTTCATTTTGGATTTACAATGCAGTTTAACAAGATATTATAATGAATCATATTTATTGTGAACTACAAAAAAGAAAACTACAGCATGGAAATAAGACTAGTCATCTTCACACTGGGTACAGGAGGTGTGGTCTACCACGAGGATGAACCGCATTGGGCGGTGGGGGGAGTGGGCAGGACACACATCCAGATCATTATCTTATTTTCTTTTTTTTACAATATAAAACAGCATCGCTGGATCCATTTAGACCCAACATGGCAACCCGGAAGGATCCATTTAGAGTAGACCCTACATGGCAACATTGCTCGATCCATTGAGTCTCAACATGGCAACCTGTGCATAACCATTTCTCATCTTAATCATCCTCTTCTTCACAGGAACATTCAGGCAGGGAACTGAGCTGCCACTGTTCATTCTTTTATTTATACATCACAGCAGAGGGAGAAGGGTGGGGGTTCAGAACGAGGGGTGGGTGATTTGTCAGTGTTTACTCTTCTTTGATTTCTTGTGGGACCGGTGCGGGGACCTCGATTTTGAACGTGATTTTTTGGCTGATTTCTTGGGTGTTCTGGAGCGTGACCTCCGGGACCGTTTGGGCGTGCGGGATAACGAGGGAGACCTAAAAGAGAGAAAACACAGACCGGACAGTCAGAAGAGTTAGCCCACCACAAAGACTATGTCAATCAAATACAAATCCACTTAACAGTTTATTTCCCTCTCCAATGTCAAGAGAAGATCAACACTATTCTCAAAATAGTGGAACCAGAATTCCAGGAACAGTATAATAAGGTATATAAGTGTTAATTGTAGAATGTTTTAAAGACATCTAGATGATTTAATACCTTTTGGAGGACTTCCTGATGATGGTGGTTCGAGGGGAGTCTTTGTGGGAGGAGCGGGATCGTGATGACACTACGTCCTTGGAGTAGAGGCGTTCTGACCTCTCGGAGCGGGGGGATGGGGAGCGCACCCGTCTACTGCTGCTCCGTGGGGGGCTGCTGGGTGAGCCGCTGTGGCGCCGTTTCCTAGCAACCACAGGAGACAGGCCACGCCTGTCAGAGACAACGACATCGGCGGATTAAATATATTTTTGTCAGCGATGATGTTACAACGGTCTACGCTTGTTTTTATTAGGTGAATCCCATTGATATATGAATCTCTTTTTCAAGGAGCCCTAAACTGCCCCTGAATTTCAAGGGTGTACGAACTTTAAACCTGATCATGAGTTGGAGTCCTTTGTTTAAGTCATTTCCTAGGATCCCATTACACAGCTCTACCAGAGTTTCCCCGTTATCCAACCACACACAGCCATCATGTCTCTAATGAATGCGTCACAATGTATGAGGGACTAACCTGTCTTTCCTGGTCGGAGTAGACTCCTTCTCCTTCTTGATGTCTTTAGAGCGAGCTTCGCTTTTCTCCTTGTCCTTTTTCTCCCTCTCTTTCTCTCGTTCCAGTTTCTCCTTTTCTTTTTCCTGCGAAAGAAAAAGACAAGGCGCCAACTTTATATTATTGAATGTAAACCAACATTATCCAAATTCACTTTATTTTTTGTTATTTCGCTACAATAGTCCACTCAGTAACAACGTCCACTGTTTTCAAGGGAGTCCTGTGATATCAAATACCATAATATAAACTGAAGTTTATAGCTTAGAAACATTTTCAAGAGGATACTTTATATAGAGGTAAACGGCAATAACAGTACTTCATCAGATAAACAGCATGGTTCCACATACCGTACCACCTGCAGTAGCTGATTAAAAAAAGGTCAATAGCAATGACCTTAATGAATCTAATAGAGGTTCCCATAACATTGGAAAATAATAGTACAGGCCCTATGTTCCTCCAGGAACCAAGAGGACAGTCAGTATGTAATACCTTCTGTAAGAGTTTCTCTCTGTAGTTTTCCACCTGCTCTTGGAGACTCTGGCCAGACTTCTTGGGCCTTTTCCCAGACTCCAACTCATCCTGGAACTTCATCACTTTGACCTGGAAGAAAATAATAATAAAACAAATATGTTAACATTCAGATATAAATACGACAGGGTCAACTTCCAGGGTGTGGCCATTGAACAAGCGAAGTAAACCAAACTTCTTTGAACCAATTTAGCCCACAGAAATAAAAATATACAAACAACTCAGAGCTGTGCTTGTTTATTTTCAGACATCTAAATAACCTGGTGTATACTTTGTTATTCCAGTAAAATGCTGACTAGTTTACCTCTATTTCCCGGAGCTTGGTGCGTCTGTCCTCATTCATCTCAGAGTGCTTGGTCTTGGAGTCCAAGTCGTCTCTGATGGGGTTGGGGTAACTCTGAGGCTCTTCTGACCGGGAACTCTTGGTGTCCTCATCATCACTGTCATCCTCGTCCTTCTTCTCCTCTGGCTGCTCAAAGATCTCCCATTTAGAGGTGGTCACGGCTGAGGAGGAGACAGAGAATTAGGACAGAATCATAGCTTGGTAGAAACTAGTCATAGAAACAGGTTTAGGACACTTTCAAGTGGAATCCTAGCTTGGTAGAAACTAGCTGTAGTTGTGGTCTCACTCACCCTGTGCTTCTAGCTCAGACTCATCCACTGCTTCCCATTTTGAAGGTGCTACTTTAAAGGACGCTGCTTTGGCCGCAGCATGATCCACTAAAAGACAAGGAGAACAAGGTTAGAAAAATGTCCTCCAATCCTACGGCCAGGGTTAGTCCATAGACTGCTGACAAGGTATGAAAAATCTGTTAGTGTTCTTTGGGGGAAGAAGTATCCCTTTAATAATTCCTATGTGGATGTGGTAGTATAAGGCCACTCACAGGGCACTCCGTCTATGTCCTCCTCCAGGGCCTTGATAGGCACTCCGTCCAGATCATCCATCCCCAGCGGGGCTCCGTCAAGGGGGGCTCCGCCTAGGGGGGCTCCGTCCACCATGGTCCCTCCATCCAGCCCTATAGGGACCCCATCCACGTCCTCCAGAGAGGCCCCGTCCATATCCTCCCCGATGGGGGCCCCGTCGATGTCCTCTGCTGGCTCAGGCTGGGCCAGTAGACCAGGGGCCAGGTGTTCAACTGATGGTTTCTGTTGAAAGGAGAAGTGGAGTGGTTTAGGAATATATATTTATTAGGGCAGTAGTGCTGCGTGGGCAACATTACACTTTGTCAACATGATCAAATCACAACATTCTCCAACCTTCAGACAACATTTTCAATCCACGACATGTTCTAACGATGACAACATTCTCCAACCATCACACAACATTCTCCAATCAACACACACCATTTACAAATCGTCAGAACATTTACAAATCATCACACATTTTCAATTCATTATCTAACAACAAGATTAGAAAGCGTTCATCAGGAGAAAGACCGGAAAAGAAAAGGGAGTATGCTAGCTGACCTCTACTGGGATGGGAGCGGGAGCCTCCTTATCAGCTGATAGGTTGACTAGACCCAGGAAGATGTTCTGCAGCTTGATGAGGAAGGGATCTGGGTACACGGCCCAGTCCTCCCACGCACGGAAACACGACATCACTCGTTGCTGTTGGACAAGAGGAAAAACAACATTAGACAGGTGAAACAGTAATAACCTGTCCAGAAGCAATCCATAGCCCCTAAACCCTAGGCACAAAGCATCTCAGAGAAGGCGTGCTGATTTAGGATCAGTTTAGCCTTTTAGACCATAATGACTATGATTGTATGAACGGATCCTAGATCAGGACTTATACTCAGATGCTTTGTGAATACGGGCCCTGAAATAATGGTGTAGTTCTTAAAGATAGGGGTAGGTAACATGATTCAAATTGTTATTGGAAAATGTATACAATTGAATATACCTTAAAGTTCTCTGACTGTAGGTGACCCTGTATCGTCTTGTACGTTGCATTGAGGTCTGAGAAGACCTGACAAAGCTTGGTCTCAAAGCTGTGTCAGGGACAAGTTTAACATATTAACTTATGCAGGAAAACATCTTTAATTATGCAAATAATGTATACTGAAAAGTTACGCAATCCATGAACAAGCAGGGCCCTCTACACCCAGTCAGTCAGTCACAAGCAAACATCACAACCCCTGAAACCAAACTCGACTACTTACTATTTTCTGTAGTACGACGCATTGGCTACTTTAGCAGATGAGTTGTACAGCACATCAGAGACAAGATATAACCGTGCAATCTGAAAAACAAGGAAGGAATTGTTATCAGACATTCAAACAAACTGGCCAGTCCTCCCAATAACTGAATAATTAATACAAATAATTTATTTGTCTGCACATTTTACACGTGCCACTCAAAGCTCTTTCCAAACCAAATAACACAAGGCAAAACCGGCTACGGAAGCAACAAACTCGGGCGAAGGCAAAAGATAAGTAGCAGGTTTTGTTAAGTTTGAGACTGTGATACGATACAGTAACTTTTTATTCATTGGCCATTTACATGGAAATTCCTTTTGTGAGGTCAGCACAAAAACAATACACTATATACATGCAATACACCATGGAAGAAAGAAAGTTCCCTATAGAACATAGTATGGCACTTGTTTTCCATCTTACTTACCTTTTTGGGCAGTGGTGTCTTGAGGATGGAGAGGGACTCCGTGACACACTCTACGATCTCCTCAGCAGCCTCGGCGTGCAGCAGACAGAACAGCATGGCTTCAGCAATGTCCCCCTTTCTAGGAGTCAGAGCCCTCAACATCTCCTCCAGCTGATCGCGCTCTCTGGAGGGAGGGGTGATAAGAAAAAAGAGGAGTTGACCACAGATAATGTTAAAAGTAAAAGTTAGTAACCTTGTCCAAGCCAGACTGGCCCAACAGAAGCCCATCTGTTTCTGTAGCATGAAGCAACTTGATGTACAAGTACAACCCTCTGGACAGGATGCTAGTCTATCGCAGCGTCTTGAGAGTGTTTGGGTGACAGTAACCATAAGATAATACCATTATGGTAATGAAATTATAAACTGGGAACATACTCTTCTTTTAAGCAGCCTTTCTTCCCAGGCTCCTCCTCTTCCTCCTCAGGCCCCTCCCCCTCCTCAAAGTTGCCGTGCAGGTAGGGATTGAGGGGAGGAGGGCGCCACAGCGAGCCGTTCTTGAACATGCAGAAGTCGTCCGTCCGCCATTTTGTTGGTGCTTCTCCCTGTGGGGACAGGTTATTACGTCATTCACATTAGACAACTTTCTTATTCTCTAATGAGGACATTTCTTAAATTTAACCTTTATTTAACTAGGCAAGTTGGTTAAGAACACATTTTTATTTATGACGGCCTACCCCGGACGACGCTGGGCCAATTGTGCGCCGCCCTATGGGACTCCCAATCACAGCCAGATGTGATGCAGCCTGGATTCGAACCAGGTACTGCTGAGATGCAGTGTCTTAGACCACTGCGCCACTCGGGATCCCCGTTATCATGTGTTCAGGCTCTCAAATAGTAGCATGTCAACAATGCATCCACAGGATGCAATTGGTCTGAGAATGTGATGCAAGAGAAGATGCCAGACAATGGCTGGTCCATACTGACCTGTAGTATGGAGTAGAGTTTCCAGCGGTAGTACACGTGTGCTGGGCTCTGGTTCTCAAACAGAAACCTGACCAACAGAGGCAACACAATGACAGTCAACTTGTTGTACTACAATACATTGTCAACTGAAAAAGTGATCACACAAACACGTGCACTGACAGACAGACGTACCTGTACATGGGGTTGCTGAGCTCTCGATTCATGATCATGGCTTCGAACATGGGACCCTCACGCACCACAAACTCGATCATTCGGTGGATGAGAGAGAGCAAATTCCTAGAAGAAAAACACAGTTAAAACAAACGGATTCAGAGCAGGCGACCCTTCTCCCCAAGGAAAAGCCTGTCTGTCTGCTGCCCTGACCTAGTACAGCATTTGAGCCTAAATACACTTAATAACACAACACATGAAGGTGTAAGACATGGAACTATGCATGTACTAGACTTAAACTATTTCTTACATTGTGTTTGATTAGCTTAACTAATCTAATGTGTTAAAATGTTTAATTTGTAAGAATGATGGAAGAAACATCTTCCTAAATGTTTCCGACCTCATCATTTCAGAAATGCTAAGAGCACCTAATACCAATTTTAAGTGCCATTAGCTGCCCAAAACTAACATTAATTAGTATTTCTACTAGTTATGAAATGGTGTATGGATCTTTGCAAGTCAAGACAATGCTAACTACCATCTCCCCTCAATACAGAGTAAAAGGAAGGGAGGACAGTGAAGCTGGATAAGATAAATCACGTTTGAGGTTTGAGTGACTCTGTACTGAGTGACGCATCAGCCCATACAGAGCCCGTCAAAGCCAGCCTAACAACTCTTCTTGACTGACTCGCATGAAGAACCAAAGCACTATAGGATTGTTGGCCTAAACAGGCTAAATAACAATGGTCATATGACTCTGCTACATAATGATGTATGAATAAATACAAAATGTCCAAATGGGGGGGAATTAGGCCTAAGCTCCTTTGGAACATTTTAGAGCGACCTAATAACGGAGCATGTTGGACAAATTAGCCTAAAGGGGACAACAAAACAACAAAGGATGTCTTTCATTTATATGTAGACAACGCAAATCACATTTACCATATAGTATTGGAGCCGATCGTACCAATGCATGGTGGGTAAAATGCTGTATACTTTCCCAATCCATTCCATGATGCTTTCAGGTCCCTCGCTGCCGCAGACAGTTCAACTTGTGCTGCTCACCAAGGCCAATGTCAAAAGGTCACTGAGACTAATGGGAAGTTTGGATTGGAGGTCTGAGCTGGGGCCAGGTGTTGCTGAGCCCGTGATTGGGTGACAGAGGCCAAGGGGGCGTGTCGGTGGGAGTGAGCAATAGTCAGAGTGCAAGACCGGTTTAAACAACCTAACCACAGCCTGCATGGTATGTATGTATGGCATGTGACTGTTATGTAGCTAGCATCATAACATGGATATTATTAGCCGACATGTGACGACTGACAAGTGGTGGTAAAAATTCCTTTGATGACCTCTACACCGTCAGACAAGTAATGGCATGGTGGCCCATGGACTGTATTGATGTTTGGAAGGAGTGTTGGAACGAATGTGTGAAAGGAAAAACATATGGACACTGTGTGGTGGCAGAAAGCTGGGCTGTGGGAGTGAGTATCTTGTAGTCTACTAACATGAACCTGATGGGGTTAAAAGCCTACGGCTGCTTGTCTCAACCATTGCTCACCCATACTGAACGACCCCCCGTAGCATGCAGTGATCCAATTGATCAAACTTAAAAAATTTGGGTTTATTCATTATGGGATGTTTTTCTACGTTTTTACATCAATTTAAAAAAGAAAAACATGTACCTTTCTGTTGGGATAACCACTTTGACTATGGCTTGCGACAGAGTCTGTATATGAAGTCACATCAGATAATAAACATAGAATATGTGAGTATTGTTAAAAGGCAACAGGTGAAAAATATTAAATGCATTAAAAACTGCATCATATGAAAAACTACTTTCCTCTACTGCTGGCAGTTTTAGGTCAAATGTATACAGTTCTTAAATTCCCACAAAACTTACCACTGCTTCTTTATATACACTAAACACACCTCTCACAATTCTAAATCTAGCCTAGTTTGGTCAATAAATGTAGAAATATTTAAGAGGAATAAACCCATGACTAGCAAAAGATTAAAGCAAAATCTTCACTACATGACAAATAGCCTAACTAGGTCTATGCCTAAGAAATACACATGGTACAACTGACAGGCCTAATACAGTACACAGCAGCATCCCAGACATGACTTTGAGAGATACCTTGTCGAATTCCTCCTTGTTCTTGGGCGGAGGGAGCAGGGCGGCGTTGGGGTTCTTCAGCCTCTCACAAGGCTGTGCGTTGAAGGGCAGGCCGGAGGGCGGCGGGGGGAGGGTGTGCTCCACCATTGACGGGGGGATGTAGATGGGGTGAGGGGGGATGGGCACACCTTTACCCCAGCCCAGCTTCATCTCAAAGTTCATGATCATCTTTGCTGGAAACAGTGAAGAAACACACTCGTAAAAAAACACAAGCAGCCTATTTGCCTTTTTTACTGTGCATCTCATCTGATCTTACTACCAATTATACTGTATCAGTTGCTGTTTTGAATACACTAAGAATGCCAATACGTCATGTTGATGTTGCAAATAAAATAAAACATTGATGTCCTGTTTGGCCGTCTATAACCACTATAACCAGTTTGTGTTGCTAAATTATTGCTGATGAATAACCAGCCCCTTTCATTACATATACACTACCGTTCAAAAGTTTGGTGTCACTTAGAAATGTCCTTGTATTTCAAAGAAAAGCCAATTTTTTGTCCATTAAAATAAACTCAAATTGATCAGAAATACAGTGTAGACATTGTTAATGTTGTAAATGACTATTGTAGCTGGAAAAGGCAGATTTTCTTATGGAATATCTACATAGGCTTACAGAGGCCCATTATCAGCAGCCATCACTCCTGTGTTCCAATGGCACGTTGTGTTAGCTAATCCAAGTTATCATTTTAAAAGGTTAATTGATCATTAGAAAACCCTTTTGCAATTATGTTAGCACAGCTGAAAACTGTTGTCCTGATTAAAGAAGCAATAAAACTGGCCTTCTTTAGACTAGTTGAGTATCTGGAACATCAGCATTTGTGGGTTCGATTACAGGCTCAAAATGGCCAGAAACAAAGAACTTTCTTCTGAAACTCATCAGTCTATTCTTGTTCTGAGAAATGAAGGCTATTCCATGTGAGAAATTGCCAAGAAACTGAAGATCTTGTACACCGCTGTGTGCTACCCCCTTCACAGAACAGCGCAAACTGGCTCTAACCACAATAGAGGAGTGGGAGGCCCCGGTGAACAACTGAGCAAGAGGACAAGTACACTAGAGTTTCTAGTTTGAGAAACAGACGCCTCACAAGTCCTCAACTGGCAGCTTCATTAAATAGTACCTGCAAAACACCAGTCTCAACGTCAACAGTGAAGAGGTGACTCCAGGACGCTAACACAATGTGCCATTGGAACACAGGAGTGATGGTTCCTGATAATGTGCCTCTGTAGATATTCTTTATTTTTTCTGCCGTTTCCACCTACAATTGTCATTTACAACATTATCAATGTCTACACTGTATTTCTGATCAATTTTATGTTATTTTAAATGGACAAAAAATGTAATTTTCTTTCAAAAACCAGGACATTTCTAAGTGATCCCAAACTTTTGAACTGTAGCGTACATGTATGTGATACCTGCTGGTGAACTCTACAAGTCCCATGTCCCACAGAGAGAGCAAAAGGAAAGCCCAGGCAGCAGAACAGCTAGACAAAAAACACTAAAACCTTTTGACATTAAAACATTATTTGATGTAATGTGAGTAAAGTTGCATTGTGGTCGGTCAGCGGTGTGATGATAACTAAGGCTTTAATACCGTTGAGGTTCTTCAGAGCTCTCTCCGCATCCCTCCGGTTCATGAAGGCCACAAAGCCACAGTTCCTCTCCCTGGCCCTCTCCTCATCTGTCCGCGGCCACATGATCTTCACGCTGGCCAGAGGGCCGTAGCGCCCAAACTCCTGACACAGCATCTCCTCGTTCATCTACACACAGCAATCACAACAACAGAGGACGAGGGAGGGAGCGGGGCGTGGATTTGTTTTTATCGGTGTCATTTTACATTGTAATGCAATATATCAGTAGGATTTCTGCTATTAATATAGGCAATTAGACATGTAACATATTGCATAAATAAGCATATAAAACACTTGAGAGCCATAAAAAGGTTTACCTGTGGGTTGATGTTTCCGAGATATAAGTTAGTTGTAGAGGGGTCTCCGACGTCATGGGAACCAGGTGCAGCGTCGTCCAGAACTGCAGAGAGAGCAGAGTAGAGAAGCCTTTTTTAGAATATATAATCTTAGTGAGATGTTAGATATTAAAAGCAAGCCACTGTATAAATTTATCAAATTACCACTGGACGGACGGTTTCTTCTTGAAGAACCATCCACTAAAAAAAGCAGAAAGGCAGTATATAAAATGTTGTTTCCAGGCAAAGGAAATGGAGTGGGTGGAGGTTTGAAGCAGTCAGTATGAGAGTTGTAGGAAGGAAGGAAGGAAGCATGTCCAAGAGCCAACGGGTCTTAATGTATTTTAGATAGTCTAACGGTTTCCTAGCCTGAAATCTTAACTGATATCCCAAGAGCGTTGGGCCAGTAACCGAAAGGTTGCTGGATCGAATCCCAGAGCTGACAAGGGAATATTTTTTATTTTTAAATATGTTGTTCTGCCCCCGAACAAGGCAGTTAACACACTGTTCCCCGGTAGGCCGTCATTGTAAATAAGAATTTATTCTTAACTGACTTGCCTAGTTAAATAAAGGTTACATAAAAATACAATTAAATCCTCTTTTTGACCATTGAAACCGAGCAAATGAGTTTGGATTCCAGGCTAGCCTTGCCCTGTCAGTAGTTATAGAGCAGACCAGGGTTCGTTCCCTACAGGGGCAAGTCAAATTCAAGGACTTTTTCAAGCACTAATATTTATTTTCAAGGACCATCAATTTGTAATAGTTATTATTATGCCATTGTTTCTAGTTGCCATCAGAATTTTTATTTTTTACTTACTATTCATTAGTACCTTACAAGTTCTACTCAATAATACATTGTTTCACTACTTATTTACTACATACACTACCGTTCAAAAGTTTGGGGTCACTTAGAAATGTTATTGTTTTCCATGAAAACATACATGAAATGAGTTGAAGAATGATTAGGAAATATGGTCAAAACGTTGACAAGGTTATAAATAATGATTTTGAAATGAAATAATAGTGTCCTTCAAACTTTGCTTTCGTCAAAGAAACCTAAATTTGCAGGAATTACAGCCTTGCAGACCTTTGGCATTCTAGTTGTCAATTTGTTGAAGTAATCTGAAGAGATTTCACCCCATGCTTCCTGAAGCACCTCCCACAAGTTGGATTGGCTTAATAGTCACTTCTTACGTAACATACGGTCAAACAGCTCAATAGGGTTGAGATCCGGTGACTGTGCTGGCCACTCCATTATAGACAATACCAGCTGACTGCTTCTTCCCTAAATAGTTATTGCATAGTTTGGAGCTGTGCTTTGGGTCATTGTCCTGTTGTAGGATGAAATTGGCTCCAATTAAGCAACGTCCACAGGGTATGGCGTTGCAAAATAGAGTGATAGCCTTCCTTCTTCAAGATCCCTTTTACACTGTACAAATATCCCACTTTACCACCACCAAAGCACCCCAGACCATCACATTGCCTCCACCATGCTTGACAGATGGCGTCAAGCACTCCTCCAGCATCTTTTAATTTTTTCTGCGTCTCACGAATGTTCTTCTTTGTGATCCGAACACAAACTTAGATTCGTCTGTCCATAACACTTTTTTCCAATCTTCCTCTGTCCAGTGTCTGTGTTCTTTTGCCCATCTTAATTTTTTCTTTTTATTGGCCAGCCTGAGATATGGCTTTTTTTTTTGCAACTCTACCTAGAAGGCCAACATCCCGGAGTCGCCTCTTCACTGTTGACGTTGAGACTGGTGTTTTGCAGGTACTATTTAATGAAGCTGCAAGTTGAGGACTTGTGAGGCGTCTGTTTCTCAAACTAAACACTCTAATGTACTTGTCCTCTTGCTCGGTTGTGCACCGGGGCCTCCCACTCTTTCTATTCTGGTTAGAGCCAGTTTGCGCTGTTCTGTGAAGGGAGTAGCACACAGCGTTGTACGAGAACTTCAGTTTCTTGGCAATTTCTCGCATGGAATAGCCTTCATTTCTCAGAACAAGAATAGACTGATGAGTTTCAGAAGAAAGTTATTTGTTTCTGGCCATTTTGAGCCCTTAAATGAAACCACAAATGCTGATGCTTCAGATACTCAACTTGTCTAAAGAAGGCCAGTTTTATTGCTTCTTCAATCAGGACAACAGTTTTCAGCTGTGCTAACATAATTCCCAAAGGGTTTTGTAATGATCAATTAGCCTTTTAAAATGATATACTTGGATTAGCTAACACAACGTGCCATTGGACCACAGGAGTGATGGTTGCTGATAATAGGCCTCTGCATGCCTATGTAAATATTCCATTAAAAATCAGCCCTTTCCAGCTACAATAGTCATTCACAACATTAACAATGTCTACACTGTATTTCTAATCAATTTGAGTTTATTTTAATGGACAAAAAAAAATTGCTTTTCTTTCACAAACAAGGACATTTCTAAGCGACCCCAAACTTTTGAATGGTAGTGTACATGAGTGTTAAGTCAGTACTGATCATTTTGTAATTTGAGTAGTGATGACTAGAGTTTTTGGACATGCCTACTGGTGAACACACATTTCCTATTCGCATCACTACACAATTCCAGTTTAATGACTGTTTTTATTGGGCATTTGGGAATCTACTACTTAATAGCTACGAAAAAGCGTCTTGCTTCCGACTGGCAGCTTTAGTGTTGCCGGTCGGGAGAAGGGCGAGTGGGCTGTGTGTGAGGGAAAACGGCGCGTGAACGGCCACCAGAACGGCAGGAGCACGGCTGCCGCTTGATAAAGCGGAATATTGCGGGCGCCCCGTGAATGAGGCGATTACAACAACCTTCCAGAGTTTTTTTGCCAAAGAAAAAGTCACAATGTAGAACTGGTGTCAGTGCAGGATGCAGCGTTGTGTCTTCCCCCCTTCATGTGGCTCTTCGGTGACGATTCACCCATGCTCGCAATGTCAAACTGACGCATTTTTTGCACCTCACAGTGTGGGTTGGTTGGGTCCAGTGATGTAGTGGTAAAAAAAGTTGGTGAACTATACTGAACCGAAATATAAAACGCAACATGTAAAGTGTTGGTTCCATGTTTCATGAACTGAAATAAAAGTTCCCAGAAGTGTTCCATATGCACAAAAGGCAGGATTGAATCTACATTTGCCCGGCATTTTAGCTCTCAATGTGACGTTAGGTGGTGCCTAATCATTCAGTTGTGTACCTCCCTGGCTGAGTGGGAGTGTGGGTGGAATGATCGAGCTCAACTTGCAACCACAGCACGAAACACTTGAGTAAATAAAACTTGGTAGTATGCCTCGAAATTCCTTCGGAAGACCAATAAATGTTTCTAATATTTTTCATAAACACATTTGATCATGTTCTCCTCTCATTTTAAGTACCAATTTGAGAAAATGTCTGATTTTCAAGGTATTCCAGTACCTGAATTTCAGAGTGCCTTATTGAAGTAATTTAAGCACCTGAAGCACCTGGTGCAAACCCTGGCAGACACTTACATGAGGAACGTTTTCCCTCCATCCCGGAGAGAGGTTCGAATCGACTGACTCTGCCTTTCATCTTGTGCCTTTCATCCCTCTCTTCCTGTATTCTGGGAGACAGAGAATATTAGATTATGCAATCCAGTAAAATGCCAAGTACATCGTCCTGGTCTCAGACTAGACGCAACATAGTAAAGGTAAATCCGGGACACTCAAATTAGTATGATATGTTATGTTTGGTATGGTTACATAAGACAGAAGGCTGCTTAAGGCAAAAGTGGATGAGTGGGCAAATAACTTGAATGTCTAGCAACCCAAAGGTTGCGTGTTCGAATCTCATCACGGTCAACTTTAGCAACTACTTAACCATTCCCCTAACCTTAACCCCTTGCCTAACAAATGTTAGCGTTAGCCACCTTGCCACCTAACTAACGTTAGCCACAACAAATAGAAATGTGTAAGATATCATACGTTTTGCACATTCGACAAATATAGTAGGAATTACATTCCGTAAACCATTTTATGAATTGCAATTCGTAACACATTATACGATTTGTAATTTGTAAGATGTACTAATTGGAGTGTCTCGGATTTATATTTACTATGTTACGTCTACCCGAGTCCAGGTTGAGTACACAGAGCAAAAAAGATGAGGGATGTGAAATTACTTACTGTTTAAGTTCTTCCTTAAAGAGCTCTAGATTACTCTTCTTCTTTTCCTTTTCATTTGTTTTCTTCAGTGTCTGAAATTCAAGATAAACATCAAAAAGTATAACTTTTTGTAGAGGCCGGTAAAAGGACTAGCTATTTGGTTAGTCTAACAACAGTAAAATAAATGTTGATTGCGATGATACATACATGTCTTTTATCTAATGTTAAAAACTGCGGAGGGGTTTCCAAAGGCAGGAAGCTGCTTTTCGGTGCTGCTGCTGTTTCGAAGCGTGACTTGGGTTTATACAGCTTGCCCTTCTTGTCATCAGAAGCAGCCTCCTCTGTAGGAAGAAACACAGTACATCCACACAGTACATCTTACTAGAATGTACAATACAATAGCTTACAACTGTCTTTATCCATACACAGGGACAACGGAAATTGGTAATTTGACTGCCCAACCCTACTACACAACATATCTAAACATTTAAAATCTAGCTAAACATATCCCTGATAATATTGTGCTGTTTATGAAGGTTGACATGGTTCTATTTACCTTTAGTTGCATTAGCAATGCCCCCCCGGACGAAGGCCTTGACCTTTCCCTCTCCTCCCTCGAACGCAGCCAGGAACTCTTCATAGATCTCTGCAGCTGCCCGCTCATCCTCCTGTCAAGGACCAGACCAACACCATCTCTCATAAGCCATGTCACAACATCAGGGTCATGTTTACATACCGCTTTACTCATTTCAAATGTATATACAGTGTTCTATTCTACTGTATTTTAGTCAATGCCACTCCGACATTGCTCGTTCTAATATTTATATACAGTATTTCTTAATATTTTTTTTTTTTTTTTTACTTTAGATGTGTGTATTGTTGTGAATTGCTAGATACTACTGCACTAGGAACTACTGCACTAGGAACACAAGTATTTTGCTACACCCGCAATAACATCGGCTAAATATGGGTATATGGCCCCCCAAAAAAAGACATAAGACAACAAAAAAAGAATAAGAAACCAATAAGAAATTATTTTTATTTTACGTTGCTAAACATTTTGTTACTTTGTGCCCTAATGAACACGATGTTCATATCAAAGGCAAGGTGCATTTGCCACTGCAGTGTAACATTTATATTTAGTCTTACCTTCTTTTTGATATCCTCTTGTTCCTTCTTGCTTAGGGTCCTCTTACTCACGGCCATTTTGCCAATGCTGAAAGACTTCAACTTGCTCTCCAGCAGCGCCTACAAAATTAAACAAAACTTGAATACACTTATGTCACAGTAATGTTAGCTAGTTAGTTACAATATTCAGAAATATAACTTCTGTATTTGCCTTGAGGTTGCTAGCTCGATCTCACCAATAAAGGCATTAGTTTCACTAGCACACTGATCCGTCGGGCAAAGCTGTAAAGCAGCCAAGTTAGCTGGCTAATTAATGTAACTGGGTCTGGGGGTATATCCATTAGTTGAATTCCGTTGCAAAACTCCAAACCGACAACGTTTTGCAACGAAAACGAACCGTTTCTATTGGACAAATACAGGTAGGTCCCTCACAGTTTCGTATGCTTTGTTTGCTTCCTAGAGTAAACGGTTTCCATTGCAAAACGTTTTGCAACTGAATTTGACTAATGAATACACCCTGATGTAGAGGCGACAGCTTGTTGCAATAGTGCGTTAGCTAGCCTATAGCGAACTATTGCGAATTGCGGATGTTGTTGAATTGGATATTAGTTTGCCAGTAGCTGTCAGCAGTGAGGTAGTTGGCTACCTAGTTAGTAGTCAGTAAGCCTACGGTGGGTCCGACTGCTTTTCACCACTGCTTCATAAGGCGGCAAAGCCAAAGGACTCGTGCAGGGTGGAGTTAGCTAACGGTAGCTTGATAGTAGCAAATATTCACACTCCACGTTGTGACAACCAAAATCACACACCAACTCAAACATACTCGTTTGTGTTGTAAACAATTGCCATCCTAGTTACCAGTATACAGCAGATAGAGTAGCTATTTATGTAAACACATGGCGAAATCATTGCAATGTTTGGAACAGGAAAAATACCGGTGATTGGGGCCTGGCTTAGCTAGCGTTAGCTACGTGGTCTTTTCCTACACAATTACGAGTTATACATGGGAACATATATGGCAACAGCTGTACAACGTTCATAACCAGAAAGTTTATAACTACACTAAACAGCTCTTATAGCATTTAATAGCCAATGCATCAAGTAAATATCGATTAATAAATTCACCTTTGCGTTGGCTTTCTGCGTACCACCAGGCGTTCTGTCCGCCATTTTGGTTGTACTAACTAATCGATTACCAATTGTTGGATACGTTTTTTCACCTAGTTCAAAATAGTCGAATACAGAAATATAGATGCCTATCGATACGTTTTATTTACAAAGAAAACATGAACCCATTACGCTTCAATGGTGGCCGTGTAATAATACATGTATAGATTAAAATATCTACAAATATTAATCAGCCTACTGTAAATCACGTTCGTATTTTCTTTTTTTGTGGGTTTGGGGCTTACCCGATATTTCAAAAGGCCTTACCCAACTGTGTACTATTGATGACCTGTAGATGGATGGCTTTTAATCAGATTTTTCAACACAATATTACACATTCAGAATCAGACAACCTGAAAACATTTATTTGAAAAGCGATGCTTCATTTGGTCCACTAGATGGTGCAATTTATAGCCTATTCTCTGTGTGATCTGTCTCAGTACGTGTGTTTCAAGTTTTTTATCAGTCGTATGTACGGGATACGAATGGTATATATGTACTGAATACGTACGGCATACACATTGTCCTACGAAATGCTTACCTGCAAGTTCCTTCTCGACAATGTAACACCAATAAGAACTATTAAAGGATAAGAATACGAACATAAAGTAAATGGCTCCGTATAATAAAATAAACATTTTAGGTGTCTCTCTTGTCGAGATGTGTATTTTGTCCTATAATTAATTATTTTTATTTTTAATCCCAGCCCCCGTCCCTTCAGGAGGCCTTTTGCCTTCTGGTAGGCCGTCATTGTAAATAAGAATTTGCTCTTAACTGACGTGCCTAGTTAAATAAAAAATATGAGTTCTCTCCTCAGCGCCGCCATCGGTGTTTGTCTGTCTGTCTTTCAGTCTGTCTGTCACTCTGCGTAAGTAGGCTAATAGATAGCACATAGCACATATTAGTGCACAGGACACATTCTGGAATCTATACTGTCAATACTGTAATATATATGTATGTACTGTAATAGTATATTTATGTTGTTTAGACCTATTTTGCATTCATTTATTAATCAGGCTATTCACTTGTTTTTAAATGCATTTTATTCTGAAGAGCACCTATAAACAGCCTATGTTTATATGTGACCATATATTCCTCATGATCACCTGAACTCTGTGCCTTGAATAAATCTTTCACTAGGGATATTAACATTATTTGACCCAAGGTAGGTTATGCCAGGTTTGGTATTGAACTAAAGCATGTGCAAAGTACATACAGTTTGTACATATGACCATATATTCCTCATGATCACCTGAACTCTGTGTCTTGAATAAATCTTTCACTAGGGATATTAACATTATTTGACCCAAGGTAGGTTATGCCAGGTGTGGTATTAAACCAAAGCAAGTCCCCCCCCCCAAATACTTCTAATGCGTCTTTGATCCCAGGTTTTGGAAAAAGGCAGCTGCCTGCCGACTGCTCCCTCCTACCACGCAGAACAAACGCTATATTCATCTCTGTGCTACAGCTTGCAGCTTGCGAAACTCCCTCCAGGAACTTCTGGGTACTTTTCTCCACCGCTCGAGCGACTGAATACAATGTCATTCATGCCACCGGGCGAAAACAGGCGAAGTGGTGCCTGGTCAGTTCACCCGATAATGTTGAGAATATGCAGTATTTTTTGCGCATGGAGTGTACTGTTTTTTACAGAAGTCTGCGCGCAGTCACAACGGAGGTACCTCTTCACTTTTATTTAACAATTGATTATTTTGGCATTGCGTTGGGCTATTTGTTAGAATTAACACGTGTGTACTGTAGCCCACAAAGCCTTATCGTGAGGTGCCAATGATCCGTTAGCCTACGGCACAATTAATGAAGGAACGGCATCAATGATGTTAAATTGTTCATAACTGAGGAGTTGTTATTTTGGTGGAATCTGCAGTCTGCGCTGTAGGCATGAGGACGCACATTGGCGCATTGCCGAGACAACCCAAGATGAACACCAACAATTAACGCCTAGGCTTCTGCTCCTTTCCAGATTCCATTATCGCATAGGCTACATATTTGTATTAGAATGAGAAGTGTCTAAAATATTTTTCTCAATGTTTCCAGACCAACGTTTACATGCGGAGGGAATATAACGGGGGATTCTGGGGTCATTGGGAGCCCGGGGTATCCAGGGGTGTACCCCCCAAATACCAAATGTGTTTGGAGAATCACGGTGAGTCAAACATACTTGTAGCCTACTGTAAATACATTATCCATGTTTAACAGTTAACAGCACCCATATCAGAGAACTGAAATGACGCAATATTTCTGTAATAAACTGCAATGAGATACTAATTCACTAACCCTAACTGTGTAGGCCTAATTCGTAGTCTTATTTGGCAACTGGCCACACAGCACCCCTCAGACACTGAGCTGCCTGCTTGGCATTTTTATTAACACGCAGCATGGTCACATAGCAGCAACGAATTAAAGGTAAATCAGAGGAATATTTGTTTCCTCTTATATGAGTTGTCACATACAGTGCATTCAGAAAGTATTCAGACCTCTTGAGTTTCACATTTTTTTACATTACAGCCTTATTCTAAAATGTATTAACTTGTTTTTAACCCCTAAGTCTACACACAATACCCCATAATGACAAAGCAAAAACAGGTTTAGACATTTTTGAAAATGTATTAAAACTAAAAAACTGATAACATTTACATAAGTATTCAGACCCTTTACTCAGTACTTTGTTGAAGCACCTTTGGCATCGATTACAGCCTCAAGTCTCCTTGGGTATGACACTACAAGCTTGGCACACCTGTATTTGGGGAGTTTCTCCCGTTCTTCTCTGCAGATCCTCTCAAGCTCTGTCCGGTTGGATGGGGAGTGTTGCTGCACAGCTATTTTCAGGTCTCTCCAGAGATGTTCAATCAGGTTCAAGTACAGGCTCTGGCTGGGCCACTCAAGGACATTGAGAGACTTGTCCCAAGCCACTCCTGCGTGTCTTGGCTGTGTGCTTAGGGTCATTGTCCTGTTGGAAGGTGAACCGTCGCCCCAGTCTGAGGTCCTGAGCGCTCTGGAGCAGATTTTCATCAAGGATCTCTCTGTACTTTGCTCCGTTCATCTTTGCCTCGATCCTGACTAATATCCCAGTCCCTGCCGCTGAAAAACATCCACACAGCATGATGCTTCCACCACCATGCTTCACCATAGGGATGGTGCCAGGTTTCCTCCAGACGTGACGCTTCGCATTCAGGCCAAAGAGTTGAATCTTGTTTTCATCAGACCAGGGAATCTTGTTTCTCATGGTCTGAGAGTCTTTAGGTGCCTTTTGCCGAACTCCAAGCGGGCTGTCAAGTGCCTATTTAATGAGGAGTGGCTTCCGTCTGTCCGTTCTACCATAAAGGCCTAATTGGTGGAGTGCTACAGAGATGGTTGTCCTTCTGGAAGGTTCTCCCATCTCCATAGAGGAACTCTAGTGCTCTGAGTGACCATCGGGTTCTTGGTCACCTCCCTAACCAAGGCCCTTCTCCCTCGATTGCTCCGTTTGGCCGGCCGGCCAGCTCTAGGAAGAGTCTTGGTGGTTCCAAACTTCTTCCATTTACGAATGATGGATGCCACTGTGTTCTTGGGGGCCTTCAATGCTGCAGAAATGTTTTGGTACCCTTCCCCAGATCTGTGCCTCGGCACAAGCCTGTCTCGGAGCTCTATGGACAATTCCTTTCGACCTCAAGGCTGGGTTTTTGCTCTGACATGCACTGTCAACTGTCGGACCTTATATAGACAGGTGTGTGCCTTTCCAAATCATGTCCAATCAATTGAATTTACCACAGGTGGACTCCAATCAAGTTGTAGAAATTTCTCAAGGATGATCAATGGAAACAGGATGCAGCTGAGCTCAATTTTGAGTCTCATAGCAGAGTGTCTGAATACTTTTTATACATTTGCAAAAAAATCTAAAAACCTGTTTTCGCTTTGTCATTATGGGATATTGTGTTTTGATTGCTGAGTTTTTATTTTATTTAATGAATTTTAGAACAAGGCTGTAACGTAACAAAATGTGGAAAAAGTCAAGGGGTCTGAATACTTTCCGAAGGCACTGTATGCCCCTTATGTGATTGTATAGATTGTAATGTATATTGTATTGGATTGAATGTTGTCCCCAGGTCCCTGAGGGTAAAGTGGTGGTCCTGTCCTTCCGCTTCATTGACCTGGAGAGTGACAACCTGTGTCGCTATGACTACGTGGATGTTTACAGTGGCCATGTGAGTGGCCAGAGGCTGGGCCGCTTCTGTGGGACTTTCAGGCCAGGCGCCTTGGTCTCCACAGGCAACAAGATGCTCATTCAGATGGTGTCTGATGCCAACACGGCTGGGAGTGGCTTCCTGGCGGTGTACTCTGCTGCCCAGCCGCATGAGAGAGGTAAGCAGAATAGAATATAGAAGAAGAATAATGTAGCAGTTAAGGGTTACGTTTAACCTGCCTAGTTAAATAAAATGAAAATAAAATAAACATGCCTTGCTCAATGGCACGAGATGGGATCTAGGATCCTACTAGATTTTTTCTGTTGGACATGAGAGTCAAACTAGTTAGGGGAAAGGGGTACCTAGTCAGTTGTACAACTGAATGCCTTCAACTGAAATGTGTCTTCCGCATTTAACCCAACCCCTCTGAATCAGAATGCTGCCTTAATCGACATCCACGTCTTCGGCGCCCGGGGAACAGTGGCAGAGCGGGGCAGAACGACAGATTTTTACCTTGTCAGCTCGGGGATTCGACCTTGCAACCTTCCGGTTACAAGTCCAACGCTTTAACCACTAGGCTACCAGCCATTACCCGCCAGTTGCAGGCTTGCCTCTCTAACCTCTAGGCTACCTCCCTGGCCACGAACCACTGTGTGGGTTGAAGAGTGGTTGTGTCATCTCTAAGTTGTTGTACGCCTGGATGTAGTGTGTAAGGAAAACTGCAGTCATCTGTATCCAGCCTCTACCCAAGCATGTTCAACAGAGCATTAGGGACTGAGCCCTAGCCGTGACTCTGCTCGGACTCCACATCGTAAAGACCTCAGATATGTGTGTACGTGTTTAGTGCTAAGGTTCACATTTTAACGAGCTAATTAACTAGCCTCTTAACCGCGAGCTGCCCCAGGAAGGTCATTGCACCGTGTCACTGTAATAATACTAATACCCAGATGATGAGCTCTGAGAGGTCAATTATTTACATCTGAGACTAAAAGGCAGTTCTAGCTAAATAAATCACTCCCAACGGATAGCAGGTCAAGGGAAAGTTTGACTTCTGCTTGGAAAGATAAAGTACCAGTGCTCTTTCAGTTCAGACCTCTTGTACAGTTAAGACGAAACCTCTTGACTTAAAGCTTGCTCGAGGAGGAGGTGAATCTCTACATATTTCACAGCATGACGAGGAATTCTTCACGGCTCATTTTCCAGATGGAGAGCTCTAGGGTCAGACAGGTCAGCGCTAAGCCGTCCCTTCCTCTTCTGACCCGGTGACGTTACTTCTCCCCGAATGAGTTTGTGGAATTTTTTGGGGGTTGAGTGCCTCCCTGTATACCTTCTCTCTGTCTCCGTACCTCTACAGTAGCTGAAAGCTAGAATGCCTCTTGGTCTGTCAGTTTAGATTGACTGGTGATCTCCCTGTTCCTGGGTGTGGTTGGTTGAAACTGAAAAGCACCACACAGCACTCCTCCATTTGTTCAATGTCTATTTTAGTTACAGAGTCAAATTAGACTTGTCCGTCTGCCAGTCATGAGGCTGGGAGCTCAGCTGTAGTGGAACTAACTGCTATAGCGACTAACTACATGTTACAGGAGATCCAGCCATGGTTTTTAAAGGTCCACAGATCCCTTGCCAGTCCAAGCAGCTTGTGTGGTTGGCTGACGTGATCTCTCAGATGTGTGATGGCATGCCTAGCATATAGACTCCCTTTTAACCGCACATTTCAGCATGGGACCAAGGCAGAGACCGATGTCTTCTTAATTTACTCATAACCACAAAAGAAGCATGAGACGAGCCTACTTATTCCAAAAAATGTTGTGCCATTATGGAATTATGTCATGCATGTGCACAACATTCCGTCCTTTAACATTAAAAAGGAAGCGATATATCTTGCACATAAACACACAGTCACAGGAGGATGTCCAGTGGTGCGTCAAATGAATAGCATGTGAAGCAGTACTATCTGGGTAGTATAACTAAACGTTGTAGTTTGACTTTGCACCCACCAGGGGATCAGTACTGTGGCGGTCGTCTGGTTAAACCCTCCGGGTCCTTTAAGACACCTAACTGGCCCGAGAAAGACTACCCCGCTGGGGTCACCTGCTCATGGCACATAGTGGCTCCTAAGAACCAGGTGAGTTTTAGTCTACAGCAAGAGGTTCTTACTTTACTCACAGTTCACCTTGACACAATTGAGAGTCATTGAGATCGCCTAAGATGTCAATTTTCACATAATTGCTTTGTGGTTTGCTCTTGGTTAGTGTTGCACAATGAAATGCACCTTCAGAATGTGGGCTGAAAGTAATTTGTTCACTGTAACGTGTTCTTTGTAACCTGTGTTGTGTGTAACCTGTGTTCTATGTAACCTGTCCACCAACACAGATTATTGAGGTGAAGTTTGAGAAGTTCGATGTGGAAAGAGACAACTACTGCCGTTACGACTATGTGGCCATTTTCAACGGGGCTGAGATTAACGATGCCAAGAGGATCGGGAAGTACTGTGGCGATAGCCCTCCAGCGTACGTCACACACCTGTTTCTACTCTGCACTCATCTAGCTAATGTACCGCTTCGCTTATGACCTTGATCATAAACCTACTAATGCATGATTAACAGTTTACCTAAGCACGAGATATCCGTGAGCATATTCGATATATCAACTACTTACCAGGTAAGCTAACATTCTATCTCTATATATCTATCTCCCTCATCTCTCTTCAGTCCAGTATTCTCTGAAGGTAACCAGCTCCTGATCCAGTTCCTCTCAGACCTCAGTTTAACAGCAGACGGGTTCATCGGCCACTACAAATTTAGACCCAAGAAGTTCCCCACCACCACGGTACCACCGACCACCACCACCCCAGCAGCCACCACCAGACCCATACGTAGGTAGCTCCTTTTTCTCTGTTTAATCCAAGCAGGACATATGTGTAACTCCTCCCTTGTCTTGACACATCTCTTCAGTCTTGTTGTTACAATGTAAAGTGCTGTTAGCACAATATGAATCCAATTCATCATCTTCATCATCATCATCTACAGGCCACATGTGTGTTTGGCCCATTTGATCTGCTAATATTAGTTGTGGATTTAGAGACAGATTGGATTGCCTGGTCCCAATGGTCTTTGCTGATGCCAATATGTGGTGTAGCTGCTGTAGCTCCCTCCCTCCCACCAGGAGTGTGGCTTCCAGGCATTTTCATTAGCCTGGTTCCAGATCAGATCTACCATGGTAGTGGCTGTTGCCCACAGGATGAAAGGCAATGGAGCAGACACCAAGGCTGGATGGCTGTTAATCTTGTCCCTAGCCGGCTCTCTCTATAGCAATTGGGGACGAGGTTAGATGCCAGTCAAAACATCAGTCCCCTCTAACTTATCACTTCCATGTATTCTTTTCTAGTTTTTTATTTGTCTTTTTAAATCTGTGATTTGTCTACTATGACAGAGCTAAGAGGAAGGGAAGCAAGTAGTCACCCCAAAGAGACACCTTGTTCCTTCTTACTCAGACAAACTAATACTAATGTGCAGAACCTCCTAAAGGCCCACATGCATGGTTGTTTGAGGACACCAACTCTCTCTGGCAAGGCACACACACACAACCCCTTCCCCCCCGTCATGATGTCTTCTGGATGTCATCAGGATCTGATGACTGCCTCTGATTGGCTTATCTTTTAGGCTGTTTGTTTTCCACCAGTAAGAATAACATTTGGACATTGGTTGGACTGTATTTTGTAGTCTCAGCTTTTCCACTACCATAGCAGCCTTGATAGTCTTTTTTAATAACTTGATGTTCCTAGACAGGCTTCCCAGAGTCTCTGACACTTAAAAATATATCCGAAACATGACCCTCCTAACCGCGCTTCTTAGCTCCCGCCTGCTTAACCTGGAAGCCAGCCGCATCAATGTGTCGGAGGAAACACCGTTCAACTGACGACCGGGGTCAGCCTGCAGGTGCCCTTCCCGCCACAAGAAGTCGCTAGAGCGCGATGAGCCAAATAATGCCCCCCCGGCCAAACCATTCCCTAACCCGGACGACGCTGGGCCAATTGTGTGCCACCCTATGGGACTCCCAATCACGGCCGGTTGTGATACAGCCCGGGATCGAACCCAGGTCTGTAGTGATGCCTCTAGGATGCAGTGCCTTAGACCGCTGCGCCACTCGGGAGGCCGTCACTGACACTTTTTATTCAATGGGCATCGCACATAATGAGTCCAAACTTTTCACAGGAGCTGGACAAAAATACATTCCAACTGACAAAAAAGGTGAATGTCTGTAGACTGTTTTGCTGCTCTCAAAGATTATATTTTAATAAAACATTGATGAAATGCCACTGATTAGGTTACTGTGCGCCTCCGCTGGCAAAATTGATGCCATAACCAACATGCATTACCACTAAGACCAGTTTATCTCCAGTTACTCTGACCGAAATTGGCAGTTTGGCGCTTTTTTTTAAGTACATACCTCAAATAGTTTCACCACTCCCATCTCAGCGCAAGCAAGCTGATGTTAGACAGGTAAATGACCAACCCTGGCACAAGGGTTGGAAAATAGCGCCGGTTTTTACAACAAGCGTGCGTTAGACACTGGCCCCTCCTAAACGCCAGACGAAAATAGAACCCTATACCTTAAGCATGATGAACTGTAGGATTCTAAGTTGCCCACAGTTTTCAATGGGAAGTGTTCGTACTAATTTATTAGCCTACGATTGATTTCAATTAATTCCCTGAATTGACTCAATGTGAAACAAAATCAACCCAAACCCTACTTGCTAGCATCACTTGAATGTGGAAGCTGAATGTGAACTAAGTAACTCTATTTGATTTTTCTCTGTGTCTCCCCAGCCCTGAAGTACTCTGTAGCTCTGTGCCAGCAGAAATGCAAAAGAAGTGGAACCGTTGAGAGCAACTACTGTACCAGTGACTTTGGTAAGAGAGATTACTATTCTCCTACAGCTAATGCTATATCTATTACTATGGCTGACCTACCTAAAGCCGCCACTACTGCCGTCACAGATTCTAAGCTACAGCAACAAACAACAACAGGTCAACAGTGTGTGTGTGTGTGTGTGTGTGTGTGTGTGTGTGTCAGGGGGGTGGGGGTGAGAGAAAATTGTCCAACATTTACCCCAGCATCAACCCAGTCCATATGAGCCGTCCCTCTCTCAACAAACCCATGTTGTCATGGTCCCCTCCGTCATGATACATTATCTGCGTGGTTTCAGCGCGTCTGAAAAGCGTCCTTGAGGGTTTTCTGACAGGGCAGCCCAGTGAATTTGTGTATGGGACTGACACAGTTCTCTTCTTCTCATAGAGTAAACACGCATGCCAGAGAAGAGCCTAACTGTAGGTAAACTGCTGCTAAATGAAAGTGTTGATTCAGCCAACGTACTCCATGGCGTTAGTTTGCTACCACGGTATTTAGACTAGCTCTGTGATGTTTTTCTCTGAGTAGATGTTGATGGAATGAGGCAGGTATTTGAATAATTGCTTTTCCTCAGGGAGGTCAGATTTGCATGGAAAATGAAGACCAGTCTGTGAAGACCAGTCTGTAAAGACCAGTCTGTAAAGACAAGTCTGTGAAGACCAGTAATTTGGTGTTAGTGGAGAAATGTCTTGTATAATACAGTGGCAGACCGTCTGCAGTCATATCAAGCCAAGGGTGTTGCGTCACAAGTTTTAATGACTAGGCTAGACACAAAAGGACCTAACAGAAGACAGCTGACCCGGCCTTTCCTTCCTGTTTACACATTGATCTGATCATCTTATTCAACGCTATTCAACCAGTACATTTTGCAAGCCGAGCATCAGAGTATTTGTATAGAAAGATATCCGATCTCGATCATACAATATTTGGTCAAGGCAATTACAGAGCTTACAGGCTGTTGAATGTTATACACCACCATTTCATAATGATGACACAGTTGTCAGACTTCAAATCTAAGTAGATGTTGTTGAGTGCTTGTTGTTCAGCCATCTAAACTCCCTATGTTTCTGTGACAGTGATAACAGGTACTGTCATCACGGCGGTGGTGCGAGGAGGCAGCGTGTACGCCACCATCTCCATCATCAACGTCTACAAAGAAGGCAACCTGGCCATCCAGCAGGCCGGCAAGACCATGAGCACCAAGATCATCGTGCTCTGCAAGAAGTGTCCGTTCATCAGACGAGGTGAGTAGTAGTACGGTGGACCACTGCCAAAAGACTCTGGGGCTCACTCTCCCCTAGCCTGGTCCCAGATCTGTTGTCTCCTTCTATAGCCTGGTCCCAAATCTGTTTGTGCTCTTGCCAACTCCAACTCAAGACAATGTGTTTTGGCATGACAATGAGTGACAAGGAGTTGGCATGACAGCAAAAACAGATGGGCACTCAGGCTAACTCTCCCCTGGATATAGTCATCCGTTTCTCTTGCTTTAGTTTCAGACATTCACCGTGACACGATAGCACAGGTATTAGTCCATGATTGTACTATTGAACCATGTGTTTTTATTTCAGTTCAAATTCTATGATTGAGTAATACTGACACAGTTTCAAGTGTGGCACTGAGTAAGCACCTGTAACAGCGGCATGTTCGAAATATACAAGATACATAAGAAAGAGGTGGTTCGACATTCTACTTGGTGTATGGCTCTGAGTTTGCCTCCATTGCTGTAACCTATCTTCAAGCTCACCTGAAGGAGCTTGACCAAGGTCTGAGGTAAGCGGCAAAACTCACTGTGCAATAAGATCTATACCTTCCCCCCTCAGCCGTTGATCCATATTGTTTATATACAAACATACTGTACAGTACTGTATACGTTTATAGATGTACCTATAAACATATATGGAACCCAGAGGAGAGTTGACGCTGATGTGCTACCTTCCTGAATGTCTCTGCCGTTCCGCCACTGCATTCAGGCTCTTTCTGTGTGATCTCACTAGGCCTCAACTACATCTTCATGGGCTCAGCGGACGAGGATGGGAAGGGGAAGATCGCCCCGCATCACTTCGTCATGGCCTTCAAGGCTAAGAACCAGAGGGGACTCAACGTACTGAAGAACAAACACTGCTGAGATCAGCTACATGCTGCCTGAGTCTCCACCCAACCACCATGCCCCACCCACAAAAGGGTGTGACTGTTCTTGTTAGTCTCCGCCCAGCCTGCCCTGGCTCCGCCCATCATTACCTATGATCTGTCACCACAGGACTAGTCTACAGAGCTCAGGCTGTTACTGCCTGGAGGTGTCTGGCTGTCTCTTTCCTTTGTTTTGTTTTTCTATGCTGTTTTTTTCTCTTTCCTCTGAACTGGACCTGTTTTGAATGCAATGTGAAGAATGAGTGTGATAATTGAAGAGAGGGAGGAGAGGAAGAGAGACAGATAGTAGGGGGGAACTCACCTGGGTCACGTTCAGTTAGAACAAAACAGGAGAAAATGTTTTGAAACTAAATACTACCTAAATATGTCCAATGAGAGTGCTCATTTACCTTTTCTGTTTCAAAAACATTTTCTGATGTTTCAAGCCCACTGAACACAACCCAGATGTCATGATGAGTGTTGGCTTGGATCAAACATCAGACAAGAAGGAGTTTGTTAGAGGAAGTACATTATTGAGGACGGGGTGTTATAGTTTTATGGACAGTGTTTACAAACTGCTCTTTATTTCCTATGTTCACATTGAATGGACAAGATATGGGAGGTATTTTATGTGGTGTCGATAAGTGCAATAGTTGAATATATAGCATTCCTTTTGAAATTTTGTTTTCATGCTGGTATTACGTTTAGTACTGTCACTTATTAGCCAAAGCTTTTACAATGAATGGATTCAACAAAGCACTCCTTATCATTATGTCAGCTTGGTTTGTAATGTATGTAATAAAAATAGATATGAAATGAATTACAATATAAAGTATTTTCATATGATTCAATTGGTAAATGTTATTTATATTTAATTGTTTTCATCTGACCAAATAAAAAATGAAGTTTATTGTAACGAGGTGGTTCTTCATATTGAGTGTCATCATTCATTAATTTACACACCAGCAGTACGTTGTAATATGTCATGTTATCAGTGCATTTAAGGGCCTCCCGAGTGGCGCAGCGGTCTAAGGCACTGCATCGCAGTACTAGAGGCATCACTACATCTGGGTTCGATCCCGTTTCCTCCGACACATTGGTGTGGCTGGCTTCTGGTTTAAGTGAGCAGTGTGTCAAGATGCAGTGCTGCTTGGCAGGGTCGCATGGCTCTTGACCTTCGCCTCTCCCGAGTCTGTACGGGAGTTGCAGCGATGGGACAAGACTGTAACTACCAATTGGGGAGAAAAAGGGGTTTAAAAAAAACTACGAACAGTGCATATAAGAACATAAATAACAACATTTATATCTGGCCTACATAGAGTATGTGGTAACTATGGCCAGGTGTGGAGGCAGCTGTTAGTAGGGCAGTTGTGAACGCTCCACTGATCACTGGGAATGGTCAGGTGTTTTGACCAGAGATGTTCTGGCTCTGAACAGTGAGTAACATTCACAGATATTTCACAATTAAAACCAACTGGCTCAGTCCTCGTGCCAGCTGAGCATGTGATGCAACTCAATATTTATCCTCTAATCGTTTCTCCCTGCCAAGACAAAAAGTCACAGCCAGTCTGTATTTTCCAATACATTTTATTAAGTCCTTTGTTGAAAACAATGCCAATTTTAGAAAACAAGTAGGATGACTGAATATTATTACATAAGGGATCTGGATTAATCTGGAGACTTTGGTGCAGAATATATATATATTTCCAGTGGTTCCAGGTTTAAATGTCTCCCTGTGACTGGACACAAGGTCATTTCTGAGCATGCTAGGGTCAGAGATAGGACCCCCTGGGTGAAGAAGCTGACAGGGGTGGTTGGGGTTGAGTTTGGGCTTGAGACCAGTCTTAGCTGGTCGGTTGAGGTTGGGTTGAGGTTGGGTGGAGGTTGAGACCAGATCAGTCCTAGCTCCAAGGGTAGAACATGGTTGGGTGGAGGTTGAGACCAGATCAGTTCTAGCTCCAAGGGTAGAACATGGTTGGGTGGAGGTTGGGTGGAGGTTCAGATCAGGTCAGTCTTAGCTCCGGGGGTAGAACATGGTTGGGTGGAGGTTGGGTGGAGGTTCAGATCAGGTCAGTCTTAGCTCCGGGGGTAGAACACGTCGGGTTGAGGTTGGGTGGAGGTTCAGATCAGGTCAGTCTTAGCTCCGGGGGTAGAACATGGTTGGGTGGAGGTTGGGTTGAGGTTCAGATCAGGTCAGTCTTAGCTCCGGGGGTAGAACATGGCGTACTTGGAGGTTCTGAATCCCAGCAGGTCTCTCATCTCGTTGCGGAACTTGGAGAGGTCCTGCCGCAGGTCGTTGAGGTTCTCTACGGTGGCCTGGTCGGTGCTCTGCATCTTCTGCCTGGTGGACGTCAGGTAGCGATGGACCAGACAACACATGATCTTCTGGTAGTTCTCATCACGCTTCCGCTTCAGGTTCCTCCACTCCTGGATGGATGTGACAACAACAACATGGGAGGTTAGGACTGGAGACAACACAGTGTCTACTTATCTGGATATCACCGGAGGATAAGATGAGAAACTGTCATACATTTAAAGTATACAGAGGTACCACTTCTTGATTGGATAGTGTCCCGTCTCTTACCTTGAGGCTGTTCTGTCTCTTTACCTTCCCCGTGGAGGTGTGGGAGCAGATCCATTTACTCATACTGGTCAGAAGGTAACACACAGTCTTGGGGGAGGGTAGGATGTTGAAGGGTGGCGGCAGGGTACACTTGTCGTCAAAGTAGCTCAGCCACAGCTTGGCGCGGGCAAACTTCCACTCCTTATCCTCGTGGTTCTAGGGGATTCGGGGGTTTAGAGGGAAATGGAATGAAATGGGAGATTTAGGAATTCACTGAGAAAATAGGGGAACGTGTTAATCGACAGAGAAATGTTAAGAAATCACTACCATCTGTTAGTCTGAAGTGTTCTTGGAGTGGATTTGTGTTTTTCATTCAGAATGATGATTGTTGAGTTGATGATGGGTAAGTGTAATTTATGAAGCATTAAAGTTGATTAATTGATGTGAATTATACAGCTGATCTTTGCCTGAACTCCAAACACTGAATCGAAAATAAAGTACTCCAAATGAACACTTAGATACAGTGTTATAGCTAGACTAATCAAGTCTTATTGTTTTTGTTGTTGTTGTAACTTGATGGACAATGTCATTATATGTGACTTGCAGTCACTTCAGGCCGGGTTACTGAAAAGCACTTTGTGACAACTGCTGATGCAAACAGGCTTTATAAATAAATTGGACTGATTTAAATGGTTAATTGATTGATCGCTTGATTGACTTACAGCGATCTGCCTGAAGCTCTTGTGGAGCATAGCGACCAGGAGCTTGGTGAGAACGATCACCACCACGATGTTGTAGGTGCCCACGATGAGGGCCCCCACAAATGACCTCAGCTCCTCCGTGTAGTTGATCCGGGTCACGAAGAGAGCCACGTGGGCCAGAGAAAAGATGTACCAGAACAGAGCGTAGCACGTTCCCATGAACCTTTCAACAGGAAAGTCAGAGGTTAGAGGTCAGAACACGGAGTAACAGGTACAGTACCCATGAACCTGTTAACAGGAAGGTTAAAGGTCGAAACAGGGAGTAACAGGTACAGTACCCATGAACCTGTCAACAGGAAGGTTAAAGGTCAGAACACGGAGTAACAGGTACAGTACCTATGAATCTGTCAACAGGAAGGTTAAAGGTCAGAACAGGGAGTAACAGGTACAGTACCCATGAATCTGTCAACAGGGAGGTAATGGAAAATATAATGACATATACAGTAGAACACTGAATTTTTGGATCTCTATGGGTCAGTGGTTAACAGTCAGAACAGGTACCCATGAACCTGTGAAACAGGGAAAGGGGAGAGAGAGAGAATTTAGGTAGACTGTACGTACGTGTGGAAGGCGTCGTTGCTCTGCTGCTGACAGAAGATGCCCTCACAGTCTTTGGCGGGACTCTTGGCAGGGTCCTTCTGATCCTTCCCGTAGAGCTGCGTCAGGCCGATGGTGAAAGAGATGAGCACCAGCAGGAACAGACCCAGGAACTTCCCAAACTCCTGCAGCATCTGGCCCACAGAGATCTGGGAACACAAGAGCACTCTGTCATGAGCTAAATGACCATCTTCTGACCGGGAGGTAACTACTACCTGAGCTTGTCCAATAATTGTTCGTTTTCCGTTGCAAAATATTTTTATTACGGTGTGCGACTCCTGATGAACACAACCCTGGACCAAAACAGACTAGCTAACACACAACCAACCACCCAGGTCAAACAAGTCCAGGGATAGTAGTGTGTACTTATGCCTAGTAAAAAAATGTCCAAAAGAGCTACATTGGAAAGCAAACCCCTTTCATTAGGATGTCTATCTTTAGAGTGAGCAAATAAACATGGTCAAATAGTTATTCTCTGTACCACCTACTGAAGAGAACTGTTCTGTTAAAAACAACCTTGACAAGCAGATACCCTAGCGAGTTGAGGTAACACACAGATAAACATTGACCAAGCTGAAGGACATTGAAACTGTTCTGAGAGCAGGGTTTAAGTCTCTATATATAGCCCTGAGAGCATGGCTGGTGGTTTTTATTTATCCAGACCTGTAGCTCACTGGCCCAGGTCTAACCATCCCAAACACCCCTGTCCCACATACACACATATGGTCCAGTGTGAGAGAGACCTCAGTGAGAAGACTCACTCCCTAACCAAGAGCCAACAGGAGTCGAGAGGGACGACCACGAGGTGCAATTCGCCAGGCTGTTTTGGGACAGAGAGCGAAAGAGAGAGAGCAGCTCCTCCATTAGTATGATTTATTATCTTGTCACATGTGAAACTCCCCAGTGTTTCCCCTATCATCTGGTCCGGCGGGTCCCTCTACTCCCGCCGCCCCTCTTAGAAGATTTCTGGTTTAGTAGCTGTGGGAGTTCCCTGGCCTCAGCATGGTCTGCCTGGCTGTCAGCTAGCCTCTAACTTACTGTACAAACAGAGCAGGAATGTAGGGGGTCAGGAGCTCCTAACCCAGACTAGGGGGTACTGACGCAGGAGGGGAGGGGTGGATACACACACCTTTCAAACACACCTACACAAACACACACACACACACACACACCCTGAAATGTCATCAGAGATAGACACCTACACACACAACCCAGTTAGACTTTGTTCCTGAGGGACCTCACTCTGAAAAAGGAATGATTCAGCTGTACCGTTCCAACTAGCTCTCTCTCACACACACACACACACACACACACACACACACACACACACACACACACACACACACACACACACACACACACACACACACACACCTCTGTGTGGGGTACTTCCTCTATAGAAGAGTGAGTTGGCCTCTCTGGGTAGGATGGAATAACCAGGCATAACCAGGCAAGTATTCATTACTCCTAACCACACTATAACCACACTACACCGTCAGTCTGCGGTGGGACTACTGACTCAGTGCTTTTGTTTGTGTGTGTGTGTGTGAGAGAGAGAGATAGAGAAAGAGAGAGACAAAGTATTTGTACATACAGAATGTGTGCTCATATGTTAATGTAAGTGGTTGTTCGCGTGGCATGTGTGTACATGTATGTAAATGTGTGTCAGACAATCATTGAGGGATGTGTCTGCCATGTGAGCATGTGTGTGTAGGTACACACACACAGATAATAACTTTTCCATTCGCCCATGCCAGACAGTGATGTCACAGTTCCAGCTTGAGTGCATGTAGAGAGATAGAGTTATGGGATTGAGAGAGAAAGAGAGAGAGAGAGAGATCGAAAGACAGAGACAGAAAGACAGAGAGACAGAGAGAGAGAGAGAGAGAGAGAGAGAGAGTGAAGTAAGGTACACTCTTAGAAAAAAGGGTTCTGCGGCTGTCCCTATAGAGGGAACCCTTTTTTGGATCCAGGTAGAGCCCCTCTGTGGAAATGGTTCTACATGGAACCCAAAAGGGTTCTACCTGGAACTTAAAGGGGTTCTTCAAAGAGTTATCCTATAGGGACAGCCAAAGAACCCTTTTTGGTTCTAGATAGCACCTTTTGGTATTAGAAATATTATTCCAATCCACAGGAGAGTCCTGCTGTTTGATAGGAAAACCACAACAACCCTTTCATATAATAACAGGACATAGGAAATAGTCCTAAGAGCAGAATTACCTGATCACTCATTCATAACTGCTCGTATTATAATTAATTGCCATATTACCTTATGTCCATAAATCTAGCCAAATTGAACATTGAAAAAGAGATTCCTGGCCATAGGAAAATAGGAAATACACACACAATGGAGAGAGCTGGGATCCTAGCTGGCAGGCTGAGACAGTGAGGGAGAGGTTGAAGGTTTCTCTAATGAAATAAAGAGAGACACGTATTCAATGGTACTACACGAACTCCAGCCGAATATTCAAAACAGACTTTCGGCCCAGTGTTGAGGACGGAGGACAGAGTTGGGAGGAGAAACAATGGCAGAATGAATCTTTATTAATTGGGATGTTCACCAGGGAAATAGTTTCCATGTGAGGTGATAGAATAATGATGATGTTGGTGATTGTGCTCCTTCTGCTGCTAGTGGCAGAAGTGATAGCTAATGTACTGTGAGTGTGTGTATGTGTGCATCTGTTAGTTTGTGCATGTACCTGTAGTGGGCCCAGTATGGAGCTGGTGGTGTACATGAAGAACAGTCGTAGGTAGCTCAGGACGTTCGCGAAGGCAAACAGCCCCTCAGCCACAAGGATGGGGTGGAAGGCATCCCAGTTTTTCCTCTCTGTGTCCTCCACGTTCTTAAACTGGCACAGAGGAGATCACGTTAGTACTCAAACACACACAGACGCACACACAGACACACACAGACACACCTTGCTGTGAGCCACTATCTTGAGGGCGAAGGTGGACAGGTAGAGAGAGTTCATGACGAAGCTCAGCTGATTCCTCGACTCATCCAGGAAGTCCTCCAAGCCCTCGTACCATAGACGCTTCACGTCCGACCACACCATCCCTAGAGGGAAGGAAAGAATTTACCATCACCAAACAGAGTGAAAGGAAAGTACCATAGACCAGGGGTTTTCAAACTGGGGTACCGGACACTCCCACAGCCTCCACAAGGTGGGGGGGGCACGAGCTCTGGGGGTCCATGCGCCTGACATCAGTCAATTTTTATTTATTTAATAAATTATTTTGACATTAACCCTCCAAAAGGTAATTCATAAACCTTTTTGATTTCCATATATACTACGAATCTAAGTGTTGGTTTCCTGGGCTTCAGGAATGTGACTGAAAAAGGTATTGAAAAAGGAAAACATTTAACTGAGAAAAAAAGTATGCGGATATTGGTGAAGAAATGGCTTGGTCAAGGCTACGACTGCGCCAGTGTAATGAGTGGAGCTTATTCAGGTGGCTCAGGTGTTCAAACGCTCATATCAAACCGAGAACCTAATGCTTCTATAGTTCTTTATGAGTTTTAGTTTAGAAAACTCTCCGCAGAAGCGACAGTTACAGGGATGGTAAAAACAGCTTGGGTTGCCGTAGCAACCTCAGGGAAACTGGACAGAAGGGAGTGGTGCTTCAAATACAGAAGTTCTGTAACATCTCAGGTGCATGTGACAATAAAACATATTCACTGAGTGTACAAAACATTAAGGACACCCCCTCATACCCTCAGAACAGCCTCAATTTGTCAGTGCATGGACTCTACAAGGTGTCAAAAGCATTCCACAGGGCTGCTGGCCCATGTTGATTCCAGTGCTTCCCACAGTTGTGTTAAGTTGGCTGGATGTCCTTCGGGTGGTGGACCATTCTTGATACACACAGGAAACTGTTGAGTGTGAAAACCCCAGCAGCGTTGCGGTTCTTGACACAAACCGTTGCGCCTGGCACCTACTACCATACCCAGGTCAAAGGTCATGCCCATTCACCTTCTGAATGGCACACATACAGTACACACTCCATGTCTCAGTTGAGCAAATGTTTTCACACTTTTACAGTGTTAGTTTTATCAGCTGTTGTACAATATGATATAAAACACAAGAAAAACAGAATTTTGACTGCACTGGGCCTTTTTTTTGCAACATTTTCTCTCAGCTCCACGCTAAACTGTGTAGAATTGACCATATTCAATTCACCAAACAGAAAAATGAACAGAGAAATGGGAAAGGCATTTTGTGTTCACCCCGCAATGTTCTCATTCTTTACATTTTACAATGACTTCCAGATTCAACAGGGAATGCCGTAAGTTATCCGACAGAGAGGCTCCTGGGAATGGTCAGTCTGAGAAATAGAAACCACAGCAGGATTTATGTGTGGAATCTCTAGCATCCAGCGAGGTGGGGTTTAGAAGTATTATCCTCCTGCGTGTGTGTGTGGGGTGGGGGGGTCATGAAACAAAACCCTTTCTGGGCCAGGAACATGAATAGGGGAATGCAGGTTTCTGGTGTAACATTCAATCTAGTCATCTTGTCAGAATGGCTTGGTGTAGTAGGTGCAAAAGAGTCAGGCGCAGGACAGCAGAGATGAGCAACACAACGTAGTTTTACTCAAAATATTTACAAAGTAGAACAAAGACCAAGCCCACCAAATGGACTGACATAAATTGGAACAATAATGCACCGGGTGTGTATAAAACAAAGACAAAACAAATGGAAAATGAAAAGTGGATTGGCAATGGCTAGAAGGCCGGCAATGTCGGCCGCCGAACGCCGCCCGAACAAGGAGAGGGACCGACTTCAGCGAAAGTCGTGACACATCTGTAAAATTTG
Source organism: Hucho hucho (assembly GCA_003317085.1). Classification (NCBI taxonomy): domain Eukaryota; kingdom Metazoa; phylum Chordata; class Actinopteri; order Salmoniformes; family Salmonidae; genus Hucho; species Hucho hucho. Next base: position 56,667 of record QNTS01002754.1, on the reverse strand, counting down.
TTTTCGCTTTCCTCTTTCTCTGACGCAGAAAATACGTTTAGGGAGAAAATGTAATAAAAAAAACTGGAAAGATTTTCCTTACAAAATTTCCAAATGACATCACTTCGATTGGTTTTAAGGAAATTAAGTTTGGCTTGGATGTATATTTTATGTGGTTGAAATACTATTAGCTTTTATGATGCTGATAAAGACTGCACCTTTACAGATGGTCCCTAACCACGCATTCATTCCCTCAAGATGCTGAAAGAAAGAAATTATATTTCTCCACTCCTGTTCCAGAGTCAAAATGTTATAGGCCTACAGTCAGTGTCCAAATTTCAGGTCTGTGTTTCCGTGGACAGGAAAATGTTCCCGGGAAGCCTCAGATAATAACATCGATTTATACACTAACTAAAGTGAGTGAGTATATTAAGAAGTGCATTGGAGATGTTGTACCCACTGTGACTATTAAAACCTACCCCAACCAGAAACAGTGGATAGACGGCAGCATTTGTGCAAAACTGAAAGCGCAAACCAACAGGTCCACAGACAATGCAATCGCCATCACACTGCACACTGCCCTATCCCATCTGGACAAGAGGAATACCTATGTAAGAATGCTGTTCATTGACTACAGCTCAGCATTCAACACCATAGTACCCTCCAAGCTCGTCATTAAGCTTAAGGCACTGGGTCTCAACCCGCCCTGTGGGTCCTGGACTTTCTGACGGGCCGCCCCCATGTGGTGAAGGTGGGAAACAACATCTCCACTTTGCTGATCCTCAACACTGGGGCCCCACAAGGGTGTGTGTTCAGCCCCCTCCTGTACTCCCTGTTCACCCATGACTGCGTGGCCATGCACGCCTCCAACTCAATCATCAAGTTTGCAGACGACACAACAGTAGTGGGCTTGATTACCAACATCGACGAGACAGCCTACAGGGAGGAGGTGAGGGCACTCGGCGTGTGGTGTCAAGAATACAACCTCTCACTCAACGTCAACAAAACAAAGGAGATGATCGTGGACTTCAGGAAACAGCAGAGGGAGCACCCCCCTATCCACATCGACGGGACAGTAGTGGAGAAGGTGGAACGTTTTAAGTTCCTCGGCATACACATCACGGACAAACTGAAATGGTCCACCCACACAGACAGCGTGGTGAAGAAGGCGCAACAGCGCCTCTTCAACCTCATAAGGCGGAAGAAATGTGCCTTGTCACCTAAAACCCTCACAAACCTTATAGATGCACACTCGAGAGCATCCTGTTGGGCTGTATCATCGCCTGGTATGGCAACTGCACCGCCCTCAACCACAAGGCTTTCCAGAGGGTAGTGCGGTCTGCCCAACGCATCACCAGGTGCAAACTACCTGCCCTCCAGGACAACTACAGCAACTGATGTCACAGGCCAAAAAGATCATCAAGGACAACAACCACCTGAGCCACTGCCTGTTCACCCCACTATCATCCAGAAGGCGAGGTCAGTACAAGTGCATCAAAGCTGGGACCGAGAGACTGAAAAACTGCTTCTATCTCACGGCCATCAGACTGTTAAACAGCCATCACTAACATAGAGAGGCTTCTGCCAACATACAGACCCAAATCACTGGCCACTTGCCTATGTCACACGGCCATCGCTCATCCATATATTTATATGTACATATTCTTATTCCATCCCTTTACATTTGTGTGTATAAGATAGTTGTTGTGAATTTTTTAGATTACTTGTTAGATATTACTGCACTGTCAGAAGTAGAAGCATAAGCATTTCGCTACACTCGCAAAAACATCTGCTAACCATGTGTATGTGATAAATAAAAATTTATTTTATTTGAGGTAGACAACTATTCCATTTAACTCATCTGAACAGCACAGTTCCCTTGACGTGCCATAGGCCTAGTTGAAGTCCCCGCCTTGTGACTATATCACATATACTGTAATATAGCCAGCACTGCTATCATCCACATTTACCACTTCACCAACTCTTTCCCAAACATCCCTTGTAGCTTTTCTCTTATTGAATTAAACTCTGACAGTGCTCTTTTTGCCTCAGTGGATCAACGTGAACTTTTTCTGCCCAAGTTCCCAAAATGATTTGGCAATTGGCGCATTTGGCAGTTGACATATCTGATTTTGGCATTAATGTGAGGCATCTGACTCCTGGGATTAACAGAATGGGGGAAAGAGAGAAAGGGATGGAGAGAGGGAGGGATGGAGAGACAGAACAATGGAAATGAAGGGAGGCCATATAATAAAACTGCTCCCTAGACACTGGAAGGAGACACACATCTGGAACTAAAAGGGCCAATAAAAACTCTACAAACCCAGTATTCGCCTTAGAATTTCAGCAGTAAGAAACAACAGTAGTAAGAGTCTTCAGAAATCATACAGAATAGCAGAAAAACACAAGTAATAGAACACAAGTATCTGTTATTGAACTACAATACTTTAATTACATATGCCTACGCCATGGCCATTTTAATAGTCAAAACTGTTGATGATTTTCATTTGATTGATCTCGATCTTAATAATGATTTTGATCAATAACTGATTTGATTACATGGAAAAAGGTATCAGCAAACTGTACATGGATGGATGTGCTGGTCTTGTTGTATTAGTTAAGGAATATTCCTCCCTCTAGTGGGCTATTTCTGTCTCCTCAAACCCCTAAAACCTGTATGCAAACTCCTCTATCCTACAGCCTCGAACAAGATTCCTCTCCAGACAGAAAGGCATGTAGTGTACACTCACTGCCAAGCTACAGAATGAACTAGATAATAGACTAGACATTGTTTATTGACATGATCCGTGAGCCAATAGGACCTGTGTTGTACTTTATTTCATTTCCCGTCTAGAAAAGTAATTTGAGCAATGAATCAAAAGAAACAAGCACGTAGCAACTACAGAACCTACTAGAACAACTATATCCCTCTCTCTCTGTCTCCCTCTGTCTATCTCTTTACCCTCTCTCTTTGTCTCTCTCTCTTTCTCTCCTTTCCTCTCCTCTCTTTCTCTCTCTCTTCTCCTCTACCTCTCTCTCTCTCTCTCTCTCTCTCTCTCTCCCCCTTTCTACTGTGTCTGGTATTGAAACAGACTGATTCTCCAGAGAGCAGAGGGATGCTAGAGACTAAAGGAGACTAATGTGGGAACACAGGCCATTACACTGATTGGATGATCATGTTAATGTTTTTTGGGCAGCGGAGAAAGGAGAGAGACAGAAAAAAAGAGGATTAGATGAGAGGAGCAGAGCAGAGAGGAGGGGAGTGGAGGGAAAAGGAGGGGAGGGGAGAGAGAGGAGATGAGAGGAGAGGGCAAGGGATGGGGAGGAGCAGAGAAGACAGGAAAGGTGGCTGTCCTGAGAAACCAGTAAGTCATTCTACAGTGTCATTGATCTGTGTGTGTGTGTGTGTGTGTGTGTATGTGTGTGTGTATGTGTGTGTGAGACCAAAGAGCCATCATTCAGCATGACCTGAATATCAAATCAAATAACATTTCATTTGTCGTCACATTCGCCGAATACAACAGGGGTAGACCTTAACTTGAAATGATTACTTACAAGCCCTTAACCAACAACGCAGTCCAAGAAACAGTTAAGGAAATGTAATAAATAAACAAAAGTAAAAAATTCAAAAAAAGTTACACAATAAAATAACAATAATGAGGCTATATACAGGGGGTACCGGTACCGAGTCAATGTCGGGGTACAGGTTAGACAAGGTCATTTGTACATGTAGGTAGGGGTAAAGTGACTATGCATAGATAATAAACAGCGAGTAGCAGCAGTGTAAAAACAATGTAAATAGTCAGAGTGGCCATTTGATTAATTGTTCAGGAGTCTTATGGCTTGGGGGGTAGAAGCTGTTAAGGAGCCTTTTGGACCTAGAGTTGGCGCTCCGGTACTACTTGCCATGCGATAGCAGAGAGAACAGTCTATGACTTGGATGACTGGAGTCTTTGACAATTTTCTTGGCCTTCGTCTGACACCGCTCGGATGCCGAGCAGTTGCCATACCAGGCGGTGATGGATGCTCTCGATGACGCAGCTGTAAAACTTTGAGAGGATCTGGGGACCCATGCCAAATATTTTCAGTCTCCTCAGGGGGGAAAGGTGTTGTCGTGCCCTCTTCACGACTGACTTGGTTTGGACCATGATAGTTTGTTGGTGATGTGGACACCAAGGAGCTTGAAACTCTCGACCCGCTCCACTTGAGCCCCGTCGATGTGAATGGGGGCGTGTTCGGCCCTCCTTTTCCTGTAGTCCACGATCAGCTCCTTTGTCTTGCTCACGATCAGCTCCTTTGTCTTGCTCACACTGCCAGGTCTCTGACCTTCCTATAGGATGTCTCATCGTTGTCACTGTTGTGTCGTCAGAAAACTTAATGATGGTGTTGGAATCGGGCTTGGCCACGCAGTCTTGGGTGAACAGGTAGTACAGGAGGGGACTAAGCACGCACCTCATGTTGAGGATCAGCATTTCAGATGTGGCACAGGGACTATGGTGGTCTGCTTGAAACATGTAGGTATTACAGACTCGGTCAGGGAGAGGTTGAAAATGTCAGTGAAGACACTTGCCAGTTGGTCCGCACATGCTCTGAGTATCCGTCCTGGTAATCCGTCTGGCCCCGCGGCCTTGTGAATGTTGACCTGTTTAAAGGTCTTGCTCACATCGGCTACGGAGAGCGTGAATACACAGTCGTCAGGAACAGTTGGTGCTCCCATGCACGCTTCAGTGTTGCTTGCCTCGAAGCTTGTCTGCTAGGCTCACGCCACTGGGCAGCTGTGTGTGGAGTAAAGGTGGTCTAGAGTTTTTTTTCCTCTGGTTGCACATGTGACATGCTGGTAGAAATGAGGTAAAAACGGATTTAAGTTTGCCTGCATTAAAGTCCCAGGCCACTAGGAGCGCCATTTCTGGATGAGCCATTTTCTTGTTTGTTTATGGCCTTATACAGCTCGTTGAGTGTGGTCTTAGTGCCAGCATCGGTTTGTGGTGGTAAGTAGACGGCTATGAAAAATATAGATGAAAACTCTTGGTAGATAGTGTGGTCTACAGCTTATCATGAGTTATTAATATTAGACATAGCACACCAGCTGTTATTGACAAATAGACACACACCCCCATCCCTCATCTTACCAGATGTAGCTGCTCTGTCCTGCCGATGCACGGAAAAGCCAGCCAACTGTATATTATCTGTCGTCATTCAGCCACGACTCGGTGAAACATAAGATATAACAGTTTTTAATGTCCCGTTGGTAGGATAGTCTCGAACGGGGATCATCAAGTTTATTCTCCAGTGATTGCACGTTGGCCAATAGAACAGATGGTAAAGGTGGGTTACCCACTTACCGACAAATTCTCACAAAGCACCCTGATCTCCGCCCCCTGTATTTCTGTCTTTTCTTCACACGAATGACGAGGATTTGGATCTGGTCTCGGAGAAGCTGTACATCCTTTGCGTCGCTCATTAAAGAAAAAATGTTTGTCCAGTTCGAGGTGCATAATCGCTGTTCTGATGTACAGAAGCTCTTTCTGGTCATAAGAGACGGTAGTAGCAACATTAAAAGTCAAAGGTCAAAGTCACCATTATTAGTCAGTTGTACAACCGAATGCCTTCAACTGAAATGTGTCTTCCGCATTTAACCCAACCCCTCTGAATCAGAGAGGTGCGGGGGGCTGCCTTAATCGACATCCACGTCTTCGGCGCCCGGGGAACAGTGGGTTAACTGCCTTGTTCAGGGGCAGAACAACCGATTTTTACCTTGTCAGCTCAGGGATTCGAACTTGCAACCCTCCGGTTACAAGTCCAACGCTCTAACCACTAGGCTACCCGCCGCCGGCATTATGTACAAAATACGTTACAAACAATGCAGAAGAACACACAAAATAGCAAAGTTGGTTAGAAGCCCGTAAAATGGCAGCCATCCCCTCAGGCGCCATTATCATGATAGCAGACTGGTACAGATTGTTACAGTACCAGAGCACAGAATGGGTGGTATAGAGAGGACATGCTGCGTCTTGGGTTACTAACTGCACAGCTACATATTCTAGTCTGGTCTTGTCTGGTCTATGCTAATCAATGCATTGCGTTGCTATTCTCTACTATTTAATTTGATTAAATTCTCTTCTACAGAGCATCTGTTGTGGACTAACCAAAGACAGTGTGACCCTAAACTCTATCATCACAGAAGGAGGGCAGGAAATGATACAGGAAGTTTTACTCTAGTCTGGTTTTAGCCCAATGAGAATTCAGGAAGTCCTGCTTGCTAAACTCCACCAATGAGGACTGACCTTTAGTTTCTTTCTGGAATTGAGCCAATGCCATACATCAACTGTATTTTTATGCTGTTACATACAGTGCCTTCAGAAAGTATTCATATCCCATCACTTATTCCACTTTTTGTTGTGTTAAAGCCTGGATTCAAAATGGATTACATTTTATTTCTTCTCACCCATCTACACATAATACACCATATTGACAAAGTGAAAACATGTTTTTAGAAATGTTTGCAAATGTAATGAAAATTAAATACAGAAATATCTCATTTATATAAGTATTCACACTCCTGAGTCTATACATGTTAGAATCACTGTTGGCAGCAATAACAGCTGTGAGTCTTTCTGGGTAAATCTCTAAGAGCTTTGCACACCTGGATTGTACAATATTTGCCCATTATTCTTCAAAAGGTTATTCAAGATTTTTCAAGCAGATTTAAGCCACTCAGGAACATTCACTGTCTTCTTGGTAAGCAATTCTAGTGTAGATTTGGCCTTGTGTTTTAGGTTATTGTCCTGCTGAAAGGTGAATTCATCTCCCAGTGTCTGGTGGAAAGCAGACTGAACCAGGATTTCCTCTAGGATTTTGCCTGTGCTTAGTTCCATTCAGTTTCTTTTTTATCCTGAAAAACTCCCCAGTCCTTAATGATTACAAGCATACCGATAACATGATGCAGCTCCCACCATGCTTGAAAATATGAAGAGTGATTTGTTGGATTTGCCGCAAAACATAACACTTTGTATTCAGGACAATTGCTTTGCCACATTATTGCAGTATTACTTTAGTGCCAAAACAGGACGCATGTTTTGGAATATTTTTATACTGTACAGGCTTTTTTCTTTTCACTCTATCAATTAGTTTAGTATTGTGGAGTAACTACAATGTTGTTGATCCATCCTCAGTTTTCTCGCATCACAGCCATTAAACTCTGTAACTGTTTTAAAGTCACCATTGGCCTCATGGTGAAATCCCTGAGCGGTTTCCTTCCTCTCCAGCAACTGAATTAAGAAGGACACCTGTATCAATGTAGTGATTGGGTGTAATGATACACCATCCAAAAATGTAATGAATAACTTCACCATGCTCCAAGGGATATTCAATGTCTGCTTTTTATTTTATTTTTAACCCATCTACCAACAGGTGCCCCTCTTCGAGAGGCATTGGAAAACCTCCCTGGTCTTTGTGGTTGAATCTCTGTTCGAAATTCACTACTCGACTGAGGGACCTTACAGCCAATTGTATGTGTGGGGTACAGAGATGAGCTAGACATTCAAAAATCATGTTAAACACAAAAAATATATATATATTTTTAACCTTTAATTATTATACACAGAGTGAGTCCATGCAACTTGTTATGTGACTTGTTAATCAACTTTTAACTACTGAACTTATTTAGGCTCGCCATAACAAAGGCATTTCAGATTTCTTATACATTTTTTAAAATGCTGAAAAATAGAATTCCACTTTGACATTATGGGGTATTGTGTGCAGGCCAGCGAGAGAACAATCTCAATTGAATCCATCTAAAATTCAGACTATAACAAATGTAACAACAAAATGTGGAAAAAGTGTGTGAGTACTTTCTGAAGGCACTGTAAGAGATCTCTTACCTGTGCCTGAGGCTAGCAGGTAACACAATCGCCCGCAGCACCTACACGTTACCCCTCATCTATGTCTGTCACAATAAAATGAAAATACACCCCAAAATTATTGGGGTCCAAAATTATTGACACCCTTGATACAGATGAGCAATAATGACTGTATAAAATAAATAATTCAAATACTGACCTATATTTTATGCTCCAAAAAAATTTGACATTATTTTATTTTATACTAATACAATTGCTCAGAGAAAGACATTTTGTTTAACAAGTAATACTTTTCTTCTCAAAAAGGTAAGGGTCAAAATTATTGACACCCCTAAAGATTTGTATAAATAAAGTAGCCAAGAGTTTAGAATTTGGTCCCATATTCTTAGAATGCAATGACTACATCAAGCTTGTTGGATGCATTTTCAGTTAGTTTTGGTTGTGTTTCAGATCATTTTGTGGCCAATACAAATGAATGGTAAATAATGTATTGTGTCATTATGGAGTCATAATGACACAGTAAGTTACAGAGGGTCAAAGATCATAACCCCCCAAAAATGTTAACCTCCCCTGTTATTGGTAATGATGAGAGGTTAGCATGTCTTGGGGGTTTGATCTTTCACCCTATGTAACGTTCTCACTCATCATTATTCACGATTCATTCATGATTATCCATGATCATGGCAGCATCCACATTGATGTAGAAGTGTTTAGAAACATATTATATTCTTATTTACAATAAAAGTGACTCCAGAATGACACAATACATTATTTACCATTCATTTCTATTGCGCACAAAATCATCTGAAACACAACCAAAACAAACTGACAAATGCAGTCACAAGCTTGATATAGTCATTGCGTGCTAGGAATATGGGACCAAATGCAAAAACGTTGACCACTTTATTTATAAGAATCTTTAACAGTGTCAATAATTTTGACCCTTACCTTTTGGAAAAAAAGTTGTATTATTTATTTTATACAGTCATTATTGCTCATCTTTATCAAGGGTGTCAATAATTTCAGACCCCACTGTATATTTAAAATTATGATCCAGGGAGAGGACAGGAGAGGACTGGACAGGATAGGAGATGAGAGGGCAGGACAGGACAGGACAGGAGAGGAGGGGACAGGAGAGGAGGGGAGGGGACAGGCCATGTGAGGAGGGGAGAGGACAGGATAGAAGGGAATAGGACAGGATAGGAGGGGAGTGGACAGGAGAAGAGGGGAGAGGAGAGGAACGGAGGGGAGGAGAGGAGAGGGGAGGAGGGGAGTGGAGAGGGAAGGCGAGGAGGGGAGGAGAGAGGACAGGACAGGAGAGGAGAGGACATGAGAGGAGGGGAGGGGACAGGAGCGGAGGGGAGGGAAGGGGAGAGGACAGGAGAAGAGAGGAGGGGAGAGGAGATGGAAGGACGTCTCACCTATGATCCAGAGTATGAGCAGGTAGTCGATCATCTCCAGGGCAGGGCCCATGGTGTTCTTCTTGCCTTCGTTGTACACCAGAGAGTACAGGTTGATGAGCAGGAGGAAGGTGAAGTAGGAGGCACTGTGTATGATGAACTTGACGAAGGGCGTGTGGATGATATGGCCTACGCGGGAGCGCGGCACAACCAGGTAGCACAGGGAGAGCAGCGGCCACAGCACCGCCACGCTCAGTACCGTGGACATCTTCAGACACGTGTGTTTACGCCGGTAGCTGGCCGTCTCGCCAAACCAGACAGTGTTGAGGAACTGCTGGCAGTTGGACTGGGCCACAAACTGGAGGGGGTGGGGAGGAGGTGGTGCCATGCAGGGACAGTAGGAGGTGCCACAGAACAATGATGTGGATGGAGATGTAGGAGTCAACAGGGAAACAAAGAGAGAAGAAGTAAAGGGTTATTCAGAATGGTAATTCATTCCAGAATACGGTACATGCACATTGTCATCAGTGCGCTTGTTTATCACGTGTCTTGCCTTGGATTTGTTTTCTGTGGAAAACTGCGCATGATCCCATCTTTATGGTCTGTTCCCAGTCATAACAAACTGTACTAATGTTATACTTTGTGATCACATACCGCCACTGATACGAAACAGAAATAGGAGGCATGTTTATTAAACACAGATTCAGTCAAGACTATGAAGAGAAAGTAGCTCTGATGCACACGTTCTCTCCCCCCCCCCCCTCTCTCTCTTCCTTTCTCTATCCCTCTTTCTCGCTCTCTCCCAGGTTCTGGTACCAGAGGAGCTCTTATTGGCATCATTTCTCAATGTGAGACAGAATGGTAGCAGCATGCTCTAGCCTCACTGTGATATAAAGTAGAATCCAAACACAACCTGCCAGGCTGAGCAAGCCCAGTTATAAATAAAAGAACAGCTTCAAACATCCACGCTCATAACAGTCTGTCTCTGCCTCTCTGTCTCTGCTCTGGACCTGAGCTGTTCCTGTCCTCGGTTGGATGTAGCCTGGAGAGACCATAGCTAAATCAGGGTCATATTTCCACCAGACAACTACAGGAATAACAGATGTTGTGGACTTCACGTTTTATGTATGATGATTATAGTCATTCATAATTCACTATAATCACCCTCTTTACCTAGCAGTCTGCTATTGTTTGTGTAGGCTACAATAAAACAGTCCAAACAGTTCACATGATGTATGTTCTGTAAATATAGAAATCTAAATGATGCTTGCTATAAATCCAGTGCTTTCAACTGTCAACCATTTCCACCTATTCATCATGTTTTATTTGTTTAGCCTAGCGCTGTACGCTAATACATTTTAGGGAGTGGTCCCTCCCTCCCTCACCTCTTTCTGGTTGTATTTGATGGACACTTTGAACCTCTTATATCAAGTGTTATTGAAGCATTGTGGTTGCAGGTTCACTTGGCACATCTAAAACCTTTTCTTTAGGGAAGTTTCTATAGGCCACCAAGTGCTAACAGTCAGTATCTAAATAATATGTGTGAAACGCTTTATAGTGTAAGTGATGTAAAATAGAGGTCTACTTTCTTGGGAACCTGAATATTGACTGGTTTTCATCAAGCTGTCCGCACAAGTGGAAGCTTCTCACTGTAACCAGTGCCTGTAATCTGGTTCAGGTTATTAATCAACCTACCAGGGTGTTTACAAACACTACAGGAACAAGATCATCCACATAAATCGATCACATTTTATTTTATTTGTATTTAATTTTCCCTTTTTCTCACAAATTTCGTGGTATCCAATTGGTAGTTGCAGTCTTGTCTCATCGCTGCAACTCCCGTACGGACACGGGAGAGGCGAAGGTCGAAGGCCATGCGTCCTCCTAAACACGACCCAACCAAGCCGCACTGCTTCTTGACACAATGCCAGTTTAACCTGGAAGCCAGCCGCACCCATGTGTACACTTGGCGAACGTGTCGCTAAAACGCAATGGGACAAGAACATCCCTGCCGGCCAAACCCTCCCCTAACCCAGATGACGCTGGGCCAATTGTGCACCGCCCCATGGGTCTCCCAGTCGCAGCCGGCTGGACTCGAACCAGGATCTCTAGCGGCACAGCTAACAACTGCGATGCAGTGCCTTAGACCACTGCACTACTCAGGAGGCCTCATAAATCACATTTTTACTACTACTGTAGAACTTTGTTCTAAAGTTGTATCCGTACCCATTGGATGTAGTGATCACAATATAGGAAATGCCAACAACGAACACTGAGCCATCGTATTCATATATAAAAAAAACTAATAATGATAGAAAAGCATTGCAAGTTTGAATTTTGTAAAGTCAGTGTGGGAGAGGTAGAAAAATTATTGTAATCGATCAATAATGACAAACCTCCTGGCATTAACAATTTAGATGGAAAGCTACTGAGGATGGTAGCTGATGCTATAGCCACTTCTATCTGTCATTTCTTTAATCTGAGCCTAGAGGAAAGTCTTTGTACTCAGGCCTGGAGGGAAGCCAAAGTAATTCCACTTCCCAAGAGTGGTAAAGCGGCCTTTACTGGTTCTAACAGCAGACCTATAAGCTTGCTGCCAGCTCTTAACACTGTTGGAAAAAATTGTGTGTGCTATTTCTCTGTAAAAAAAAATTAACAACAGACTTTCAGCATGCTTATAGAGAAGGGCGCTCAACATGTACTGCACTGACACAAATGACTGATGATTGGTGGAAAGAAATTGGTAATAAGAAGATTGTGGGAGCTGTACTGTTAGATTTCAGTGCAGCCTTTGATATTATTGACCATAACCTGTTCTTGAAAAAATGTATGTGCCATATCGTGGAAGCTTCCCTAATGTCATACATGTAAAGTGTGGTCGAGTGCTGCAAGGAAAGACCTAGTTAAGCTGCAGCCTGCCCAGAACCGAGCGGCACATCTTGCTCTTCATTGTAATAAGACGGCTGGTATAAATACTAAGCATGCCAGTTTCTCTTGGCTGAGAGTTGAGGAGAGAATGACTGCATCACTTCTTCTTTTTATAAGAAACAATGTGTTGAAAATCCAAAATTGTTTGCATAGTCAACTTACACACAGCTCTGACACACACACTTACCCCACCAGGGGTCTTTTCACAGTACCCAAATCCAGAACAAATTCAAGAAAGCATACAGTATTATATAGAGCCATTAACTCCGTTCCATCTCATATTGCGCAAATAAACAGCAAACCTGGTGTCACGTCCTGGCCATAGATAGCCCTTTTTGGCTGCTTTTTGGTGGTTTTGGTCAGGACGTGATCAGGGGTTTGTTCTATGTTGTATATTTCTTTGTTGGTTTCGTTGATGGTTCCCAATTAGAGGCAGCTGATTGGGGACCATTTGGGACCTCTAATTGGGGACCATATTTAAGTTTGTAGATTTTGTAGTTCGTGGGTCATTATTTGAATTTGTATCTGGTTGTGTGTGTGTGTGTGTGTGTGTGTGTGTGTGTGTGTGTGTGTGTGTGTGTGTGTGTGTGTGTGTGTGTGTGTGTGTGTGTGTGTGTGTGTGTGCGCGCGCCTGTGCCTGTTTTGAGCAACACCTGTATTACGATCTTTCGTTGTTTATTGTTTTGCCAGTTGCAATACGTATAATAAAAGTATGTATACTGGAACCCTCGCTGCATCCCAAGATCGTGACACCTGGTTTCAAAAAACAGATGAAGCAACACCTCACGGCACAACGCCTCTCCCCTATTTGACCTAGATAGTTTGTGTGTATGTATTGATATGTAGGCTATGTGTGCCAACATATCTGTCCTTGAGCTGTTGTTGTCTATTAATGTTCAGTATTATGTAATGTTTCATGTTTTGTGTGGACCCCAGGAAGAGTAGCTGCTGCTTTTGCAACAGTTAATGGGGATCCTAATAAAATACCAAATACCTAGGGTTGCAAAATTCCCAGGTCTGGGAACTTCAGAAAAATTACTGGAACATACTGGTTCTTGAGTCTCACCTCTTTCTGGTTGTACTTGATGGCTAGTTTGAGTCGGCTGAGGTTCATGCGTTCCTCCATCAGGCCTCTCTTGTCCACTGTGTCCTCATTGGCCATGTGGTTGAGGATCACCTCCAGTTCTCTGGAGTTACGTGCCTGGGCCAGGAGATCCTTAGCAAACATCTTACACTGCTTAGCCAGCTCCTCATAGTCATTCCTGGAAGCATGAAGAGGAGAGGAGAGGAGAGGAGAGGAGAGGAAAGGAAAGGAAAGGAAAGGAAAGGAAAGGAAAGGAAAGGAAAGGANAAGAGGAGAGGAGAAGGGCAAGAGGAGAGGGGGAAGAGGAGAGCGGGAAGAGGAGGAGGAGAGGTGAGGAGAGGGGGAACAGTAGGAGTGGGAAGGAGAAGGGAGGAGGAGATGAGGAAGAGGAAGAAAAGGAAGAAAAGGAGGAAGAGTGGGTGTCAAAGACACACAGAATGAGTAAAACAGCTTGTCCGTTTGGGATATTACAAAAACAAAGAAGTTACTGCAAACAATAAATACAGTTTTTTCACTCTGACATCATTGAAGGCAGACTTTTTTTTAGCACAATGCTGGATGCTCCTCTCCTGTTTCATTAACAAAACAAAAACAATAACAAAGTTGCTCGTGTGAACAGTGGCGCTGTTTCCCAGTTTAAGTATTCCAGCTTTAAGTAATATCATTTCATTGTATTTATTTAGCCAGGATAGTCCAATCACATATATATATATATTTTTTACTGATAGCCAGGGACACACTCCAACATCATTTACAAACAAAGCATTTATGTTTAGTGAGTCCGCCAGATCAGAAGCAGTAGTGACCACCAGGGATGTTATATTGATAAGTGCATGGATTGTACCAGTTTCCTGTCCTGCTAAGCATTCAAAATGTAACGAGTACTTTAGGTTGTCAGGGAAAACGTATGGAGTAAAAAGTACATTATTTTCTTTAGGAATGTAGTGAATTAAAAGTCAAAGATGTCAAAAATATAAATAGTAAAGTACAGATACCCCAAAAACGACTTAAGTAGTACTTACTTTAGATCTGTACCAATGTATTCCCACGCGTAATAGAGAGACTTGCATGTGTTTGTATACAAATGTAAGGAAGGTTTGAAATCAAATAACTGTTTGGGCTTCTTGCGGCCCTCCGAATTATATATATATATATATATATATAATTTTAAGTTGATGATCCCTGCCTTTGAGTGTCCTGCTAGAACCTCTCACCTGAACTCTACCACAAGGATGTTTGTGTGTGTGTGTGTGTGTGTGTGTGTGTGTGTGTGTGTGTGGCGTACCTGAACTCCACCTCGACCAGGCTAAGCTCCCTGAGGTCTGCACTCAGCTCAAAAGCCCTGAGGATGGGGTCCTCCTCGGTCAGCATAATCAGAGACGGGCTGGCCAGGCACCTATAGATGTCCAGACGAAACCTGGGGGGTGAGGTGGGGGAGCCAGGGAGGGAGGGGGGTGAGAGGAGGTTGAGGTAAGGAGGGAGGGAGTTGTGGGAGAAGGAGGTAGGAAGGGAATGAAAGATAAAGAAAAGGAGAAAGGAAGGAGAAAGGGAGAAAGAAAGCAAGAGAGAGGGAAGGGTAGGTGGAGGGAGGGGGAGATAGAGGAAGGGAGAGAGAGAGAGAGTGAGAGAGAGAGAGAGAGAGAGAGAGAAGACAAGAGAGTCACAAAGCTGTTTCTAAAAGTTTACATCATTTGACTTCTTGTTCCTTGTTCTGTATCTATTTAAAACTCCTTCTTGTTCCTTGTTCTGTATCTATTTAAAACTTATTCCCATCGACATGCTGTTGTGATCTGTGTGCTGATTCACAGTGGGCTGTGTGGGAGGCCTCTGTCATACAGTTAGAATATAAGCACCAAGCAGAACATAGCATTGATTCCTGCTGATACTTCTAAACTGAAACCCAGAAAGTGTCCTATTGCTTCAAAGATAAGAGTGCTAAGTTCTTCCTAATGTCTGTGAAAGACAAGTCATCCAGCTCTGGTCAGCGGAGTCAGTCATTGTGTCCAAAATGGAGGGTTGGGTAGGTTACTTTCTAAATGCAGTCCATTACAGTTCTAGTTACCTGTCCAAAAGTGTAATCAGTAACATAACTTTTGGATTACCCAAAGTAATGTAATCTGATTACCTTCAGTTACTTTGAGATTATTTTCCCCTTAAGAGGCACAAGGTAGCATTTTTCATCATTAATCTTGTTCTGGAGGCATCTCTGCAGAGTTTTAAACCTAACCCTAACCTTAACTCTAACATTAACCACACTGCCAACCCATACTGCCTTACCCTAACCTTAAATTAAGACCAAAAAGCAACATTTTGTTTTCATAAATTTTTACAATATTGGCAATTTTGACTCTGCAGCTGGCCCATCTAGAGGAAACTTCTCAGTTCTGCCTCAAGTACAAGACTCATCCCAATAAGTGTCAACCTGTTTAAAAGGCATTAGAAGAAGACAAAAATGAATATTACCATTTGAACAACATTCATTGTAGGATAAATCAATGTTAGAGTTTACGTAGCTGGCCATAAATGGATGTTGCATTTTACTTTAAGGGTTGGTTATGTAGGCGTCTTCTAACCCATTGCTTCTACTACAGATAATAATATGATTAGGTTTTATGAAAATAAAAAAAAACATCTGTCAGATTTCCAGTCATTCCAATTCATTTAATACCCATTGATCTTCAAAAATAGCACTTGGAAATATGGAAATATAGATTAGCCAAATTGTTTAACCTGAGCGTAACCCTAAAAGTAAGGACTAATTAGCCTACTTTGCTGTTCATGATTTTGTTGTCATGGAAGAGTGATTGGGCTCATTGATTTCAGTTGAAAAACAAATGCTGCTCTCGGAATGGCATGCCTTGAATACAGCGTTTTTTGCATGTGAAAAATGTATGCCATATGCTGCATTTGCTCTAGAGTCCTATTGTTTACATTTTTGTTGGTGACACTGATATCTTGATAATTTGCAGCTGTCTAAGTCTATGAAAAGTCTGCCAGTTTGAGCATGTGTCTGTTAGGCCTATGGATTTATTTTCGAATCAGCACTTGATTGAGGAATAAAAGCTCCACTTGTAACGGCCGTGGTTCCGTAGTGGAAGGAGGTTATTTGCGTGTGAAGGTATTTAATGAAGACACCAGTAAAAAACAATACACACTGGTAAAATAAAATACCCACACGAATCAATAACAAACAGGCGCAAACAAGCAACCCGGCAAAAAGACAACCAAAATCAAATATCCCTCAGTACACAGACTGGGACGCAGCGATGACTCCGAGACAAAAATAACAATCACGCACAGGGGGAAGAGGGGAAAGGAAGGAATATAACAGGGGCGTGATTGGGAGAAAATGAACAACAGGTGTGTACAATAAAGACAAAACCAACAGACACACGAAAAGGGGAGCGGTGATGGTTAGAAAACCGGTGAAGAGGGACCGACTTCGGCGGAAGTCGTGACACCACTCGTGGTCTTAAATGAAACTACTTTTTGACAGTATGGACAATACCAAGGTGGAGTTTAGAAGGGAGGAACTGCTTCAAACTTTTATTCCATAGACTGGGATCCGCACTATGCGGCTGTTGCAAGAGCACATTTCATTCTGGCTGTCCACTGGGGCATGTTCATTACGCCGATTCTGTTGCAAAACATTTCTTAAACGGAAGTGAACGGAATGAAACCTACCTGAATTTGTCCAAAACAAAACTCTAATTTTGATCTGTTCTCTTCCGTTTGGTTCTTCAACAGTAAATGGTTTCGTTAATGGATACACCCCCGGTCGCAAAAACAACGATTGTTAGGTATCTAAAACTTCTTCAATTCAACTATTATTGGGTTAAAATACACATACACTGAGTGTACAAACCATTAAGAACACCTGCTCTTTCCATGACATAGACTGACCAGGTGAATCCAGGTGAAAGCCATGATCCCTTATTGATATCACTTATATCCACTTTAATCCATGTAGATGGATTAGAAGCATTTTTAAGCCTTCAGACAATTGAGACATGGATTGTGTATGTGTGCCATTCAGAGGTTGAATCGGCAAGACAAAATACTGTATTTAAGTGCCTTTGAACAGGGTATGGTAGTAGTTGCCAGGCGCAACGATTTGAGTGTGTCAAGAACTGCAACGCTGCTGGGTTTTTCACGCTCAACAGTTTCCTGTGTGTATCAAGAATGGTCCACCACCCAAAGGACATCCAGTCAACTTGAAACAACTGTGGGAAGCATTGGAGTCAACATGGGCCAGCATCCCTGTGGATTGCTTTCCATGCCCCGACAAATTGAGGCTGTTCTGAGGGCAAAAGGGGTAGAAACTCAATATTTGGAAGGTGTTACTAATGTTTGTGAACAGCCATCTGTGAACAGCCATCCACATTCACAACATCCACAATTCGTAAGGTGCAAATAGCTTAATGAGAGAGCAGCAGTGTGATTCACATCATTGCGCTATGTAGCCTAGATATCAATAATAAATTATATCCGTATTGCCGGGAAGGCTACACCACTGCTGTCGTCCTTACCTCCCAGTGTTTATTAAAGTTGGATAATCTTTGGGGAAGGACCTACCAGTGGCAGGTGATTTTAATGCAGGGAAACTGAAATCCGTTTTACCTCATTTCTACCAGCATGTCACCTGTGCAACTAGAGGCTATTTTGTTGTTGATCACCTTTACTCCACACAGAGACGCATACAAAGCTCTTCCTAGTCTTCCGTTTGGCAAATCTGACCATAACTCTATCCTCCTGATTCCTGCTTACAAGCAAAAACTCAAACAGGAAGTACCAGTGACGCGCTCAATACGGAATTGGTCCAATAAAGCGGATGCTAAGCTACAGGACTGTTTCGCTAGCACAGACTGGAATATGTTGGCATTGAGGCATTGAGGAATTTACTTAATTAATAAGTGCATCTACGATGTCGTACCCACATTGACCGTACGTACATATCCCAACCAGAAGCCATGGATTACAGGCAACATCCGCACTGAGCTAAAGGCCAGAGCTGCCGCTTTCAAGGAGCTGGACACTAATCCGGACACTTCTAACAAGATCCTGCTACAAACCATCAAACTGGCAAAGCTTCAATACAGGACCAAGATCGAATCCTACTACACCGGCTCTGATGCTTGTCGGATGTGGCCGGGCTGGCAAACTATAATGGATTACAAAGGAAACCTAGCCACGAGCTGTCCAGTGACGCGAGCCTACCAGATGAGCTAAATACCTTCTATGTTCGTGTCGAGGAAAGCAACACTGAACCATGCATGAGAGCACCAGCTGCTCCAGATGACTGTGTGATCACGCTCTCCATAATGATGTGAGTATGACCTTTAAACAGGTTAACTTCTCAGGGAGCGGTGGGTCGCCCACTCCCGACACTACCAGGTGAAATGCAAGACAATATTCCAAAATTGAATTATTAAAAATGCACCAATATACAAGTGTTCCATACTCATCAAAAGCTCTGCTTCTTGGCAATATCATAGCGTTGTCGGATTTCAAAAAGGCTTTACGGCGAAAGCACTACATTTGATTGTTTGAGGCTAGCACCTCACATATTTTCCATAACCATGAAATCTTTAGCCAGCGCGGTCGATAGAAAATGCATTTCACAGGGAAAACCTGTGCCTTACCTTTTGTAGAACGTCTGCAGAGGGCTTCCTAAGTGTCCAACGAAGACAATCCATGGGTATTTGGTTAGAAAAAGTAATTTATTATATCCTTAAATCTCCTNAACGTGCAACTGAAAAAGAGGTCCCTCGGCTAGAACTTCATTAGTTCCGATTTCCATTAAACTTTGCCTATACACTGCTGACATCTAGTGGAATCAGTAGGTACTACATCCAGTGTCCTGGTATAAAGACTTTTTTATAGGCAATGCCTCAAAGTGAGCTATAAGCCAAAAGGAATGACATTTCCGGATGGAAAAATCTCTGTTTTTTGCCTGCCAAATGACTTCTCTTACACTCACAGACAAAATGATAACACTTTTGGAAACCTCAGAGTGTTTCCTATCCAATAGTACTAATTATGTCCATATCTTAGTTTCTGAGCCTGGGTGGCAAACATTTTACTTTGGGCACGCCAGACTCTCCAAAACCGACCCCTCAGTTGCCGCTCCACAACAAGTTAACAATCACGGATTACCGGGATGTGTACTTAAAGCATGCGCTGACCAGATGGCAAGTGTGTTCACTGACATTTTCAACCTCTCCTTGACTCAATTTATAATACCTACATGTTTCAAGCAGACCACCATAGTCCCTGTGCCCAAGAATGCCAAGGCAACCTGTCTAAATGACTATCACCCCGTAGCACTCACATCTGTAGCCATGAAATGCTTTGAAAGGCTGGTCCTGGCTCACATCAACACCATCATCCCAGAAACTCTGGACCCACTCCAATTTGCATACCGCCCAAACAGATCAACAGATGATGCAATCTCTATTGCACTCCACACTGCCCTTTCCCACCTGGACAAAAGGAACATTTATGTGAGAATGCTGTTCATTGACTACAGCGCAGCGTTCAACATCATAATGCCCTCCAAACTCATCACTAATCTAAGGACCTTGGGATTAAACACCTACCTCTGCAACTGGTGAGGTATATCCTGACAGGCCGCCCCCAAATGGTGAGGGTAGGCAACACCATATCCGCAACGTTGACCCCCAAAACGGGGGCCACTCAGGGGTGTGTGCTTAGTACCCTCATGTACTCCCCGTTCACCCACAACTGTGTGGTCGTGCACGACTCCAACATCATCATTAAGTTTGCCGACAACACAATGGTGGTAGGCCTGATCATCTACGACGATGAGACAGCCTACAGGGAGGAGGTCAGAGACCTGGCTGTGTGGTGCCAGGACAACAACCTCTCCCTCAACATCAGCTAGACAAAGGAGCTGACAACAGTTTTCAGCTGTGCTAACATAATTGCAAAAGGATTTTATGATCAATTAGCCTTTTAAAATGATAAACTTGCGATTAGCTAACACAACGTGCCATTGGAACACAGGAGTGATGGTTGCTGATAATAGGCCATTGTAGATATTCCATAAAAAATCAGCTGTTTCCAGCTACAATAGTCATTTTCAACATTAACAATGTCTACACTATATTTCTGATCAATTTGATGTTATTTTAATGGACAAAAAAAAACAAGGACATTTCTAAGTGACCCCAAACTTTTGAACAGTAGTGTAAATTATTTTATTAAACTAGGCAAGTCAGTTAAGAACAAATTCTTATTTACAATGACGGCCTACCCCGACCAAACCCTAACCCGGACGACGCTGACTCCCAATCACGGCCGGTTGTGATACAGCCTGGAATTTAACCAGGGTCTGCAGTGATGCCTCTAGCACTGAGATGCAGTGCCTTAGACCGCTGCGCCACTCGGGAGCCCAAGATTCATACTACCTCAATTACCTCAACTACCTCGTACCCCTGCACATTGACTCGGTACCGGTACTCCTTGTATATTGCCTTGTTATTGTTATTTTATTGTGTAACTATTTCCTTCTTTATTATTATTATTACTTTTTAACTCTGCATTGTTGGGAAAATGCTTGTAAGCAAGCATTTCACAATAAAGTCTACACTTATTTGGTGCATGTGACAAATACATTTGATTCGATTTTGGGATGCTGACAGCAGTTGCTCCATTGGAAGACATAGTTTGGACTGTAACCTACAAAAGCCTATTCCTGCTCTTTTCCCGTAATACATAAAACACATTTAGTGGTCTCTGACTTGTGGTCAGACTCACTCTGGTGGAAACAAACTTACATTTGCACTTTTTTCAATGTTGATTTCAACGTAATTGAGAAAACAGAAAGATTTCAAATATTTTTGCGCAAACATCCTTTCTGAATTTAAAAGTAATCCTAGAAGTGATTATCTAGTTTTTCAAAAGTATCTGTATTCTGATTACAATGTTTTTGCTGGCAACGTAACGGATTACATGTAGAACTCCCCAACCCTGCCTAAATGGCACCCTGTTCCCTATATGGTGCACTACTATATAGGGAAGTCCTATGGGCCCTGGTCAAAAGTAGTGCACTACATAGAGAATAGGGTGCCATTTCAGACGCAGACAGTCAACCCCAAAAAGGGAGATGATGTATGATGGGGTTGTCTCCCAAACACTCTACCACTGTCAACAGGTCAGCGCCTTACAATAACTTTCAGTGAACAAAGACACCATCTTGACACCGTACGTGGATTTACTGCTATTTTCCAGGTTCCAGAATACCAGAGCAAGGACAAAACATAAAAACAAGTTTCCCAGGAAAAGGTAGCCCAGGAAAACATTATTCGTTTTAGAAACAGGTGTGTACCTACACACACACTCTCCAACACACTCTCCAACACATTCATGGTCACATGGCAGACACACCGCCACCCCCTTAGTGGTCTCACCAGACTTTTCTGTGGTTAGGAGTAATGAATACTTACTTGGTTATTCTATCCTTCCCAGAGAAAGAGAGAGAGAGAGTGTGTGTGTGTGTGTGTGTTCTACAGGATGTTACCTGGAGTGCCGTAGGCTGTCCTTCTTGTTCTTGGCGTTACAGAGAGTACACTCACAGCCCACAGCGTGAGGCCTGGGCAGGGAGATATCCTGCTTCAGCAACATGGTCAGTATCTCATAGTTGTTCCTATGGGCCGCCAGGATCACTGGAGCCACGTCCATGGTGGTGGAGTACTCAGGGTTCTGGATGCGCTGCATCAGTTTCTGACAGAGAGAGAGGAAAGGAGAAGAGGTTTGTTGTTATTGATGCAGTCTTTAATCCTCTAAAAGCATTCAGTTGTCCTGATAATATAATGTACTTTTTGCTCTAAAATATAGGATCAGGACAGTCATTTGGCTGCGGCAGGTGATGATCAATTTATTATCATAAGTAATACAATGGTGGAGAAGAGAAGAGACTAACAGCGATGGAGGGCTTAGAGGACCTCCTGGGGCGATGGTTGAGGAGGATGTCCACAGCTCCCACCACCTCCGAGTCAATGGCCACTAACAGAGCATCTGTTGCCTGGGACAAACACAGACACAACACAGGACTGGGTTAGAGAGAGAGAGAGAGCCTGGACCAAACACAACAACATGACCGGGTTAGAGAGAGAGAGAGCCTGGACCAAACACAACAACAGGACCGGGTTAGAGAGAGAGAGAGCCTGGACCAAACACAACAACAGGACCGGGTTAGAGAGAGAGAGAGCCTGGACCAAACACAACAACAGGACCGGGTTAGAGAGAGAGAGGCTGCACCAAACACAGGCACAACAACAGAGAATAGAGTCAGGATAGATAGATAGTTATAGTAACATAGTCAACAGCGCAGGGCCAGAGGCTACATTGTGTGAAGCATCTTGCTCTGTGTGTGTGTTACCTGGCAGCCGTGCTCCAGCAGAAGCTTAAGGATGTCCAGGTTTTGGTTCTCTATAGAGATGGTGACAGCGTCTCTCCCCAGCACGTCTACACAGTTGATATTGAGCTCTGTCTTCTCCTCCAGCAGTCTCTTCACCATGTAGTAGTCACCTGGAGCAGTGTGGCGTTAGAGCACACACAACACACACACACACACACACACAAAAATACACACACAGAAGAGAAAAAAAACACACACAAAGAAAATCGCACACACACACACACAAAGAAAATAACACAGAGAGACACACGAATGCACACACACACATGGGTGCACCCACGCACACACACACATACACTNATTATGTACATGTGTTTGATATCTGTCTGTGTGTGTGTGTGTGTGTGTGTGTGTGTGTGTGTGTGTGTGTGTGTGTGTGTGTGTGTGTGTGTGTGTGTGTTCAACTTGGGCTGGATGACAGAATACAGAATGCAGTAAATGCATAGTCTTTGTCACAGGCTAGCAGAAGCATGACAAAGCTTACACAAGAGCATCGCTCCACATAGCTCGACACAAGAGCATTGCTTCACATAGCTCTACACAAGAGCATCGCTTCACATAGCTCTACACAAGAGCATTGCTTCACATAGCTCTACACAAGAGCATCGCTTCACATAGCTCTACACAAGAGCATCGCTCTACATAGCTCTACACAAGAGCATAGCTCCACTAGGTTAAATAAAACTCAGTCCTGTGGGCAAACTTCCAGTGTAGCTACATGTAGGCAGCTGCAGTAGGCATTCATCCAAAGTATACTCACTCATCCATCATAAGGTAAGAGAGGATGACTGTTGGTAATATTGGTGTGATATGACATGAAGTACTTCAAAGAATAAAAGACTACATGTTCACACCTTTTCTAAAACAGCATCTTACATTACACTGTCATAAAGTCACATGTTTTTCTAATGCAATGCTAATAGCATCATATACCAAATATTGTAGTTGTTACTTGTTTTTTTGATAAATGAATCCACCTAGAAGCCTAAAATAACTCACCTTTCTCACAGGCCAGTAGGAAGAGCTTTTCATCCAGAGTAGTCTCCTCCTTCACCTCCCTCACGTCTTTCAGGGCCAGAAATTTATCCGGAGAGGACACGTCCGTGACCTGATACAGAGCGGCCATTGCGACGGAGAAGGAGTAGGGCAGAACACTGATGTGCATCCCACTACTAGGCGCCAGCAACCATTTAACCATGAAAGCCCGTCACATGGGATGACATATAATGCAAAAAGACTGTTCATGTATTTCCACCCAAAGAACGGCAGGTGTAAACGTCTTCCCGGAAAAAGAAAAAAATAAATATATGTAGGCTATTATTGTTGTCGCATCCGTGTTGGTAACGTTTCATCCGTTTTTACGCAGAGTCAGCGTTTGCCGTGCGTAACGACCTTCCCAGTTGTTTCCTCGTAATAACCCTTTGACATACGCTATTCTTCTTCAGATGTAAACATACCGCACGCAGTCAGTGTATGAATAGAAATCTCCATCAACGTGTTTACATGCACCATTTTTTCGCTTCGCAGGCTCCTGACAGTCCTCTGGTCCTGATGGTGTTGCTGCTGCGCATGCTCAATCTCATCTCGCTGGCGCAGCGCAGGCAGCATCCTCAGGGGTCCACTATAGAAAGACCCAGCGTGGACTTGTCATAAGGGGAAATGGTTCCAATCCTTTTTCAACCATTCATTTTTCCCATAGGAGATTTTATCAACACTTACAATAAGGGCTATGTTTTATCTAGGCTTACCCTGGCATGCCGTTTTGATAACCATTTAAATCTCTCTTGGACAAGGTGACTTTTATCAATATATTCGGCAAAACTATAAATCCCTGCAAGGTCCTACACATCATCTATAGCTGACACCTTTGTTAACTAGTATTGTGTCAATTTAAAATTTGCACAAGACAGTTCACAGTTCAAAGAAATCCTGGACATGTAGCTAACATTAGATAGCTAATCCAAAGATTCTTACCTTTGCCTCAATTCAGCAGTCTCATCCAGATCATCATGGCATTTGTAGTTCTTTATGATAGCCACATTAGCAGCTAATTAGCGTTTCATTGTTTGGAGGTAAAAACAGGCGAATATGTTGAGAAAAGTCACCTTGTCCTAGAGAGATTTACACAGTTATCAAAACATCACGCCAGAGTAAGCCTACACAAAACACAGCCCTTATTTTAAGAGCTTCTAAAATCCCCTATAGGAAAAATGTATGGTGGAAAAACGATTGGAACCATTTCCCTGTTTGACCGCTAGATTTTATGGGTAATATGACTCATACTGTGGTTCTCTATTACATAAAAAGCCTTGCTTCTATTTTTGCCATTATTACATTTTAGTTGAGATAGCCTACATCCTACATAGAATGTACAATCAGATGACGAAGAGATTAGGAAGTTTAAGATAGGCTATTTAATAATCATATTTAGAGAGGTAAATAAATAGTTCCCCCTGAAGTATTTCCAAAACACTGTACTACAATCATCGTCTGCAATAATAATGCTCAAATAAGCAATTTGATTTTGAATAATATTATCTCAAAGTTTCTATTTGCACATTCCTAAGATAAAATCTCAACAAATTGGCTATTTACCTTGCTCTAATTTTATGTGTGCCTGTATGTGATGTTTCCCATCTTCCTTTACAGAAAGACATTTGGATGACAAAGATACAAAGCATTTTAGATCAATATAATAACAATGTGTCTAGGAGCAGGATGACTTTGAGGACATAGTGTAACTGCAGATAAATGTCACATAGGCCTATACTGCACCATTTAATACCAGAGGGTTTTTAGGTAATGAACATGCCATTGTACCATTAAACCAAGGAAGTTTGGGATAAATTATGGTAAAATTACACTAAGAGGGCTAATAATTATGGTGCACACATGCATCTTTCAACATGAGGCGTTGAAACAAGGGGCAATCAGCAGTTGAACCAATTACAAAGCGTTTTCCCCACCCCTGTTTTGCGAAAAAAGCTAAAGGATGGAGCTGGAGAAATGTAACCACTCTCAAATTCAGACAGCGCTATGGATGCAAGGACTAACCATGTTTACAAACATTGGAGTAGAACAAGTTTATATTCTGGGTGCCTATGGGGTACGGCAGCTGATGGGGTACGACAGATGAACTTATAAGCAATTATAAGTTATGTTCTTCAAGAGTCAATGTGTACATATTATTCATTTATACGTCCACAAATGGATGTAGCAATTGCAGATTTCCCCTTTAATGTAAAAGGTTTTATTTTTCTAATCTGGGTGAACATATCTCCTGAAATAACTTTAGGTGTAAATCTGGAGTACAAATAATCAAATCAAATTTTATTAGTGACATGCGCCTAATACAACAGGTGTAGTAGACCTTACAGTGAAATGCTTACTTACGAGCCCCTAACCGACAGTGCAGTTTAAAAACATACGGATAAGAATAAGAGATAAAAGTTCAAATAATACATTAAGCAATTAAGTTTCTTTCACTTATTTTTCTATAATACATAAATAATTGACAACAGGTGCAGTAGCCTACATAATATCGAAAGGTTTACAACACCCAACTGGAATTGAAATATTCCCTTTGCCCCAGCAGATGGCAATCTTTGAAAAGCAACTGCAGTGCACAGAGCAGTGACTGCATCCAAAAACCTAAGAGTAATGAAAATACACATTTACCAAGAAATCCTCTCAGGAAAGGATTAGCCTAATAGTGAACTAAAAACTCTTGAGACAACTGTAGGACTCCCAATAGACATGCCCAAACCCTCCCATTTTTGGCTGCCATTGGAGAATAACACATGAACTGACACGTGAGTGGATCATTTTCAATCTGTTGGGCATTTGATCCGTGGCCCTAAAACATATCGGTTTATCGCTTCCCATGCCTGTCAATTCCACGCTAACAGCTGTCGAAAAGTAGATTACCGCTGATTCCAATTTGCCTGGTGAGAGAGACTCAGTGAGCATAGCCTTGCTATTGATAAAGGCCGCCGTAGGCAGACCTGGTTCTCAAGAGAAGACAGGCTATGTGCACACTGCCCACAAAATGAGGTGGAAACTGAGCTGCACTTCCTAACCTCCTGCCAAATGTGTGACCATATTAGAGACACATATTTCCCTCAGATTACACAGATCGACAAAGAATTCTAAAACACACTCAATTTTGATAAACTCCCATATCTACTGGGTGAAATACCACAGTGTGCCATCACAGCAGCAAGATTTGTGACCTGTTGCCACAAGAAAAGGGCAACCAGTGAAGAACAAACACAATTGTAAATACAGTACATATTTATGTTTGTTTGTTTTCCCTTTTGTACTTTGGCCTTTTGCACATCGTTACAACACTATATATATATATTTGTAATGTCTTTATTCTTTTGGAACTTCTGTGAGTGTAATGTTTGCTGTTCATTTTTATTGTTTATTTCACTTTTGTATATTATCTACTTCACTTGCTTTGGCAATGTTAACATATGTTTCCCATGCCAATAAAGCCCCTTGAATGGAATTGAGAGGACAGGACAGGATAGGCAGTTCAGTTACCGGTTTGAACAGCTCTAACCGGGAACTGCTCTCATTGCCTATCTTTCATTGGTCTCGTTTGGTCCCGTTTCAAACGGGCGTCAGGTCTACAGTACCGCTTGAGACTTGGCAAAAAAACATGTCTCTAATGGGAGCTATCGATTACTTGCTGCCTAGGCCAGCACAATATGAGAGGAAGAGACAAATATGGTGAAACATGATCAATAATATTCCCAACAGACCCTGAATGTAGGCTATTGTCTGTTCTCTCTGAAAATGCAACAAAACATACGATTTGAAAATACTACCACACATTGATATGATGCATTGTAACATTGAAACAATATATGAAACAGATTTCTACGAATAGCCTAGTTGCATAACAGTGCGCTAAGCAAGTCTATAAATGAACGGACTGGAGCTGAGTCGACACAATGCTACTACTACACTAGCAGAGCGGAGACCAGCATCCCTTCCATTTCTATTCTATCCTAACAACAGCATCATTTTCCACAGTCGTGACGTCTACCATTGCTGTCAGATTTTGTTGTCCCCCACGATGAAATCGAGGAGGGGACTGTAGATCTGTCTCCATCCGACAGTGCCTTTGTACGTTAGTCACACGCGATATCTCAGACAGCACTTGGCGGATATTGACGAAACCTCGGTGAATGATGCGTCTTGCAATAAACATCCAGCATTTACCAAATAACACTGATTGGCCTAAGACCGGAGTTGAAGTAATTCACTTAAATTTGAGAAACTGAAATGTGTTATTCACACGCGATATCTCAATTGGCCCAAGCGGGGGCGCTGCATCATTCGTGAGGGGCGACATGTTTACTGTTGCCTTTTTTCAAATGTGGGCGTCTCGAGAGCGGTGTTGACAGACGTGCCGAAGAACCAAGGGCGTAACTCGCTTACGCACGTATCCTTTCATGCTCCAATGGCGTTTAGAGAAGGGAGGGCTTTTCTCCCTGTGGTCTGATTAAATCAGTCCAGTTTCAATTGTTAAGAGATACATTACCGCACATCAGGAATCATGGAAATATTTGATCATTTGGACGAATAGACTCACCTCTGGATATACCTGCGACATTTAGCAGCATTTGTTCCTCGGTGTATGTTGAAAATGATTCAAGAAGAAGCTAGAGTGCGTAATTACTAACGTATTACTTGTGTGCTGTGGTACAATGTTCCTATAGGCTCCATCTATACTGGGGCGCATCAGATTTTAAATGCGCTGAGATGCCTACACTGAATATTGTCAAGGAGGGCGTAAATTGTTTGCATGAACGGTTCATCGTTTTGTTTTTGATGGCAGGCCTAACGCAAAACGCACTGTAATACCCGTAATGGAAACATTTTCATGTGAAGAGCCTTGCGCACTGCAGTAGAGGCAGGGCTCCGTTATCGTATTTTGGATTGCGAATCGGATTGTGATATCGAATCTGTTGGCTGGGGTATTACCTAATCATTTAGCATTGGATTCGGTCGGTATCAATTCCCACCGGAGATATTCAATACGCTGTACGGGTTCGCCTATTGTAAATGTAAGAAGCTTTCGCCCAGTGGTGAGAGCCACTCACTCCTAGGTTACAGATGAGAGGGAAACAATACCACCAACAACTGAAGTTGACAGCGCCTTGGGAGAAGGATGCTGGCTACGGGAGAAAGCTCAAAACGTACAGGAACCATACCAAGATAATAGCCCAGCCCGGCATTGTGATGAAGGTGCTACGCAGAAAGCGGATTGTGTTGTTTATAGCCTATTTCCTGCTGCTGGTGCTGACCATGCTGAACTTGGCCAACTATAAATGGACTAAAGAGCCCCAGCAGTGCAATCACCAGATGAGGAGCACTACCTATCATGGCAGATCAGACATCCGGTTCCTCTACAGACCCTCTCTGGCCAAGAAAAGACAGTTGGTCTATGTTCTGACCACATGGAGGTCTGGATCCTCCTTTTTTGGGGAGCTGTTTAACCAAAATCCTGAAGTGTTCTTCCTGTATGAACCCATGTGGCACATCTGGCAGAAGCTGTACCCGGGAGATGCAGTGTCTTTGCAGGGGGCAGCCAGGGACATGCTCAGCTCCTTATACCGCTGTGATCTCTCTGTGTTCCAGCTGTACAACAGCCCAGGGGGAAAGAACTTTACTTCCCTAGGTCTCTTTGGGGCCACCCTGAATAAGGTGGTGTGCTCCTACCCCCTCTGCTCCGCCTACAGGAAAGAGGTGGTGGGGATGGTGGATGACAAGGTGTGTAAAAAGTGCCCACCTCAAAGCCTTAGACTACTGGAGGAGGAGTGCCTCAAATACAGCACTATCGTTATTAAAGGGGTGCGTATCCTGGACGTTAACGTACTAGCCCCCCTCATGGAGGACCCGTCCCTGGATGTGAAGGTAGTCCACCTGGTCAGGGACCCCCGGGCCGTGGCCAACTCCAGGATCAAGTCCCGACATGGGCTGATCCGGGAGAACCTGCAGGTGGTCCGGAGCAGGGACCCCAAACTCCGCAGGATCCCCTTTGTAGACCCCAACCACAAAGCCAACAAGAAGGACGGCTCGGACTACCACTCCATTGGAGCCATGGAGGTGATCTGTGACCGCACCTCCCGGACCCTGAGGACTGCCTTAAACCCTCCCAGTTGGCTCAAAGGGAAGTACATGGCCGTGCGCTATGAGGACCTAGTGGAAAACCCTGTGAAGATACTGAGGAACATCTACCGCTTCGCCAACCTCACCACCAACCATGACATTGAATCGTTTGCTCTGAACATGACAGGTGGGTCTAGCTCGTCCTCCAAGCCGTTCATAGTGTCCTCCAGGAATGCCACTCAGGCTGCCAGCGCGTGGAGAACAGTGCTCAGCATCCAGCAGATCAAACAGGTGGAGGACTACTGTCATCACTCCATGGCTGTCCTGGGCTACGATAGAGTCAGGACGGCCGGGGAGGCCAAGGACCTCAGTAAGTCTTTACTGACGATCTCCAAACTGTGACAGAAAAACATATATTTTTCCTTTCCACCAAAGACTGAATTCAATGTAATTTTGCATCTAGTGCCATTCTGTTAATCGTGGAATTAAAACGCTTTACTTTCCACTTCTTGGCCACATTGGAATGTATCTTAGTTTTATTTTTCAGTTAAATTGCAGACAGTTGTATTTGACAGGACCATTACTTTTGTATCTGGAAAACTGGATGTTTTTGACAAAGCCTGAAGGCCTATGAACAATGACTTGAAGATTGAACTGCAACTATGGAAACAAACAAACACTGTATGATTCATGTATCTTGTTATGAAAACACTTCAAAGTGGATGTTTTGGGAGTTATTTTGAATGTTAAAAACCTGAGAAAATATTTGGTTTTCCAGTATCCATAATGTTTGTAAAAGTGAAAAACCAGTGAATGAAAAAAAGCATTAATTCATCAAAAAGCTAATTGTTTGAGCAGGTTATGTTACGTTGTTAGTCATGGATGGACTCAGAGACAATCATTAAACTGGTCTGTTATAACTATAATGTTACTCTGAGGAAGCATCTTTAACTTTCAGGTTTAGTAGTTATTTATTTGTTTATTAGTTATTTATTATATGTTATTACAGTGGGACATCCCCAGATGACAATAGATGGCAGGACAGTAATAGTAAAGTTTGTGGTCATACGCACATCCTTAAAAACATACATTACCGTTCAAAAGTTTGGGGTCACTTAGAAAAGTCCTTATTTTTGAAAGAAAAGCAATATTTTTGTTAATTAAAATAACATCAAACTGATCAGAAATACAGTGTAGACATTGTACACTGACGCCTCACAAGTCCTCAACTGGCAGCTTCATTAAATAGTACCCACAAAACACCAGTCTCAACGTCAACAGTGAAGAGGCGACCCCAGGATGCTGGCCTTCTAGGAAGAAAGAAAAAGCCATATCTCAGACTGGCCAATAAAAATAAAACATTAAGATGAGCAAAAGAACACAGACACTGGACAGAGGAACTCTGCCTATAAGGCCAGCATCCCGGGGGTCACCTCTTCACTGTTGACGTTGAGACTGGTGTTTTGCGGGTACTATTTATTGAAGCTGCCAGTTGAGGACTTGTGAGGCTTCTGTTTCTCAAACTAGACACTCTAACGTACTTGTCCTCTTTCTCAGTTGTGAACCGGGGCCTCCCACTCCTCTTTCTAGTCTGGTTAGAGCTAGTTTGCGCTGTTCTGTGAAGGGAGTAGTGTACAGCCTTGTACGAGATCTTCAGTTTCTTGGAAATTACTTACATGGAATAGCCTTCATGTCTCAGAACAAGAATAGACTGACGAGTTTCAGAAGAAAGGGCTTTGTTTCTGGCCATTTTGAGCCTGTAATCGAACCCACAAATGCTGATGCTCCAGATACTCAACTAGTCTAAAGAAGGCCAGTTTTATTGCTTCTTTAATCAGGACAACAGTTTTCAGCTGTGCTAACATAATTGCAAAAGGGTTTTCTAATGATCAATTAGCCTTTTAAAATGATAAACTTGGATTAGCTAACACAACGTGCCATTGGAACACAGAACTGATGGTTTATGATAATGGGTCTCTGTACGCCTATGTAGATATTCCATTACAAATCAGCCGTTTCCAGCTACAATAATCATTTTGTAGCGATGTGCGCTGAGAGTCGGGAAGCAAGTTCAGGGAGTGAGTGTTTTAATAAATAAACGTAATACAAACAACGCACAGACATGAACTAGAACAGAAACAATAACGCCTGGGGAAGGAACCAAAGGGAGTGACATATATAGGGAAGGTAATCATGGAGGTGATAGAGTCCAGGCGAGTCTGATGACTCGCAGGTGCGTGTAACGATGGTGACAGGTGTGCGCCAATACGAGCAGCTTGGTGATCTAGAGGCCGGAGAGGGAGCACACGTGACACATTTACAACATTAACAACGTCTACACAGTATTTCTGATCAATTTGATGTTATTTTAATGGACAAAAAATTTGCTTTCTTTCAAAAACAAGGACATTTCTAAGTGACTCCAAACTTTTGAACGGTAGTGTATGTGGTGGGCTAATAAAGAATACTAGTATAGAACAGGCTGTTAAAGCTCCCAATTCACTGCTTTATTGACAACGCTTCGATCCGAAACGGATCTTCATCAGGTCAAACACACTGAGTGTTCACATCCCAAAATATATACATTTCAGCTCACATGACCACAGTAATAGTAGACCATGATGATAAAGCAGCTGTGGAATTCCCAGGAACTAAGGCTTTCTCATTGGCGCTGTGAGACTAGCTTGGTGTCATTTTACATGTTTACTGGTGCCAGCTCTCTGGATGCAAACAGATGATTTGTCTAAACTGCTTAAAAAAAATCTAGTACAGAACAGGTTGAAGCAGAGTAGCTTTTGCACCTTTATTGAACCAAACAAAAACATATGAAAACATAACACAGGTTATAGCTCATTAACAAGGTAGTTTACCATCAATGATGCTACAATTAAATCTGGCAAATATAATATAAAATATATAAAACAAATGTAAGTGCCGCTGGCCTCGACACACTGGTCAAGGCTATAATACGCTCATCTTATTATCCTCTTACTCTGAGATATAGTACAGTGTCTTTGTCATTCCCTTAGCCTGGCTAGTCCAAGGTAGCCTGGGTGCCTGCCTGCTTATGTGCCCTTGTCAACTCCTAATGGAATTGTCATGCTTAACATGTTCTCATGCCAAACATGCTTGGCTTGACAATGACAGCAATAGAGATGGCGAGAGCACAGACATATCTGGGACCAGGCTAGTCCAGTGCAGTTTCTACAATTATAACTTGCAAATATAACATAGTACAAACGAGTAAAGGAAAGGGAGGATGTGGAAGGTATGAGTAGACAACGGCTTTTTACACATTCTGTATGGTTAGACACTAGACAGTGTTTCTCATTGTAGTACATGGACTGGGTTCAAGTTTAGAACAATGTGTTTAGGACATGTGTGAATCATCTTGTTTCAGAGCACAAAGACATACTGTCCTACCAGGGTTGCATCACAACAATAGTCCTCAGCTGCCATTCTGCACATTCACTGTGCGTCCCAAATGGCTCCCTATTCCCTAGTTAGTTAGCTACTTTTGACCGGGGCCCTAGGGAATAGGGTGACATTTCAGACACAGCTTCAGTCTACAGAGAGTCATCTTGTTGTTGAGGTCTTTCCATCTAGTATATAGAAAATACATTTATTTTATAGCAGATTGGAATGCAACATCCATGCAGTAACCTTTGACAAGCACTTAAAAGCCAAGGACAGTGTTCTTATGAATATGAGAAGAACAATCTGTAGCCTCACAGAGAGAGAGAGAGAGAGAGAACTAACCTTCTTCATATTGAATTTGTCCACTCCGCCTTGTTCAAGGGGAACAGGACACAGAGATTTATGCCATACTTAACATGGGGCCAGACACAGTGGTGAATATTAATATACAGATGATTTCATTTTCTGGGTTGAATTTATGGGATTCAGTTTAAAACCTTGGAGTGTTAATAGTCTCCTTCACAAACACTGCTAATGGACTAAAGGATTCGGAACTATTCTGACGCAACATTAAATGATAAGTAAGAGGGGAGAGGGCTGATAAATACAATGGAATAAATTTGAATGAGCAAAATGGCTTGGAGAAATGTGCAATAAATGTATGAGGGGTTGCTCGGTACAAAAATATAATTTTTGCTAATAACAAAATAGAAGAGTCCATAAAGAGAGAGTCGTTAAAAAGAGCAAGAAACTCCAGTGCCATATGTTGTTTTCTTTTCATGACCCTGCCCTGTAAGTGTCTCTCTCTCTCTCTCTCTCTCTCTCTCTCTAAACCCAGAGGCGCAACATCGCGAGACTCCCGGGAATGCTTGCAAACAGGCCAAGGTTTGAGTTTAGACAAGTTAATGAGAGAAGTTAAACATTTTCTCGAAATCTGAAGGTACAACATAGACTGGAGCCAATGTCTTAAGTAGTTGAACATGTTATTACGCCAACCTTGTGAAAGTGGTAAACTGATACATTTTCCTTTTCATCAAAAACAACTTTATATCGAAGGAGTGCCTTTGATTTGATGGCCTGCACATACACAGTTCGGTGTAAGACGACTGTTAGACCCGATGAAGTGATGAGCTTTGCTTGCCAACGTCGCCATGACATAGCCTACAAGTGTGATCGGCGAATTCTATTGGAGAATCGGCATACTATACTGTCTTTGCCATTATCAAATGTTCGTCTGGGATAGGTTGGAGGTCACGACCTGGCTGGTAAGAGGTCAGAGATCAGTTCCCAGGCTGGTGTTGGGGGTCCAGACTAAGTATCACCCCCTAGGAGACCCTGGTCCTCCTGCGCCTGGTAACTCAGCCCCACTGAGGTGGAGGTGCAGCCTGCCCCTGTCTATGTCCAAAATTGCACCTTATTCACTATACACTATTCACCACTGCAGAATTATCAGTTTCTCTTGTTTTACTATTTATAGGTATGTGTTTGGGTAAAATTTACATTTTTATTTTATTCTTTAAACTACTGACAACGTTTATCCCAAATTCCAAGTAAAAATATTGTCATTTAGAGCATTTATTTGCAGAAAATGACAACTGGTCAAAATAACAAAAAAGATGCAGTGTTGTCAGACCTCAAATAATACAAAGAAAATAAGTTCATATAAATTTTGAAACAACACAATACTAATGTTTTAACTTAGGAAGAGTTCAGAAATCAATATTTGGTGGAATAACCTGGATTTTCAATCACAGCTTTCATGCGTCTTGGCATGCTCTCCACCAGTCTTTCACATTGATGTAGGGTGACTTTATGCCACTCCTGGCGCAAAAATTCAAGCAGCTCAGCTTTGTTTGATGGCTTGTGACCATCAGTCTTCCTCTTGATCGCATTCCAGAGGTTTTCAATGAGGTTCAGGTCTGGAGATTGGGCTGGCCGTGACAGGGTCTTGATCTGGTTGTCCTCCATCCACACCTTGATTGACCTGGCTGTGTGGCATGGAGCACTGTCCTGCCCTGGTTCTGTAAGGGAGACTTAGATGCTGTGTTACCTAGCATTAATAGTGACCTCACTGTGCCAATCTATGATTGTCCCTGTCATGCGATAATTGTGTTATGACATTGAACTATACTACATGGCCAAAAGTATGTATCAAACCTCTCATTACAAAATAATGGGCATTAATATGGATTTGGTTCCCATCATTGCTGCTACAGTTGAAGTCGGAAGTTTACATACACCTTTGT
Source organism: Hucho hucho (assembly GCA_003317085.1). NCBI lineage: Eukaryota > Metazoa > Chordata > Actinopteri > Salmoniformes > Salmonidae > Hucho > Hucho hucho. The sequence continues at coordinate 21,187 of QNTS01002754.1, read as the reverse complement.
CAAATACATTTAAACTCAGTTTTTCACAATTCCTGACATTTAATCCTGGTAATAATTCCCTGTCTTAGGTCAGTTAGGATCACCACTTTATTTTAAGAATGTGAAATGTCAGAATAATAGTAGAGAGAATGATTTATTTCAGCTTTTATTTCTTTCATCACATTCCCAGTGGGTCAGAAGTTTACATACACTCAATTAGTATTTGGTAGCATTGTCTTTAAATTGTTTAACTTGGGTCAAACGTTTACGGTAGCCTTCCACAAGCTTCCCACAATAAGTTGGGTGAATTTTGGCCCATTTCTCCTGACAGAGCTGGTGTAACTGAGTCAGGTTTGTAGGCCTCCTTGCTCGCACACACTTTTTCAGTTCTGCCCACAATTGACTGATTTCTTTTGATTTTCCCATGATGTCAAGCAAAGAGGCACTGAGTTTGAAGGTAGGCCTTGAAATACATCCACAGGTACACCTCCAATTGACTCAAATTATGTCAATTAGCTTCTAAAGCCATGACATCATTTTCTGGAATTTTATAACTGTTTAAAGGCACTGTCAACTTAGTGTATGTAAACTTCTGACCCACTGGAATTGTGATACAGTGAATTATAAGTGAAATAATCTGTCTGTAAACAATTGTTGGAAAAATTACTTGTGTCATACACAAAGTAGACGTCCTAACCGACTTACCAAAACTATAGTTTGTTAACAAGAAATTTGTGGAGTGGTTGAAAAACGAGTTTTAATGACTCCAACCTAAGTGTATGTAAACTTCCGACTTCAACTGTATAACAGCCTCCACTCTTCTGGGTAGGCTTTCCACTACATGTTGGAACATTGCTGTGGGACTTTCTTCTATTCAGCCACAAGAGCATTAGTGAGGTCGAGCACTGATGGTGGGTGATTAGGCCTGGCTCGCAGTCAGCGTTACAATTCATCCCAAATGTTTTTCGATGGGGTTGAGGTCAGGGCTCTGTGCAGGCCAGTCAAGTACTTCTACACCGATCTCGACAAACCATTTCTGTATGGACCTCACTTTTTGCATGGAGACATTGTCATGCTGAAACAGGAAAGGTCCTTCCCCAAACTGTTGTCACAAAGTTAGAAGCACAGAATCGTCTAGAACGTCATTGAATGCAGTAGCGTTAAGATTTCCCTTCACTGGAACTAAGGGGCCAAGCCAAAACCATGAAAAACAGCCCAGACCATTATTCATCGTCCACCAAACTTTACAGTTGGCACTATGCATTTGAGCAGGTAGTGTCCGTCGGACTGCCATATGGTGAAGCGTGATTCATCACTCCAGAAAATGCGTTTCCACTACTCCAGAGTCCAATGGTGTGTGTGTGTGTGTGTGCCCACACCCACCACAAGGGCAGGGAGCTGGTCAGTGGGGGCTAGAGTCGGTTATAGCAGGCTTAACATATCTGAGTGTGTGTGTAGGTGTCTTAGGAGAATTCCTGTAGGAGACTAGATATTTATGTTAACCAATCACCAGTTTAGCCCTAGTGCACCAGCTCTTGACTGATTAATATTCCACGTGCAGAATTAGCATGCAGAGGGGAAGGCAGATAGCCTAGTCTAGGACGTGTATCTTATAGCTGCAGACAGACGGTATCAGCAGCAGTTTCTGCTTGATAGGGTTGAAGCTAGTGGTTTATCCCATGTGCAGGAATACAACATCTCCTGTCAAGCTACGTTGAATCTCCTCTGTGTCATAATGATACCGACGATGTGATGGGTTTCAACCTCTGATTCAGCCACTTTTCATTCATATTGAAGTTATGTGTGTGTGTATACTTTAGTTGTATATAGGTTGTTAGGGACCTGACTGTAGGTTGTCTCAATGTACAGGTTACTGCATTTTAATAGATGATTAAAGTCTTATGGGTCTTTTAATTGGCTAAGCAGCTCAATCATTAAGACAGAAACAAAGCAGGGGCTGCCAGTGCCTGCTGTATCCTGATGCAAAATAATACTGCCGATCAGTTACTGGTGCAAAACACAGTATCATACTACTATAGTTTTCAACATAACTGTTTGCTATTCAGAGACTATCTGAGCTTCCTGCTTCCGTTGGAAGAGGAGCACTTTAAAGTTAATTGATGAGAGAAAAAAAAAACACAATCTCTCTCTTTCTCTCTCCCCCCGAATAGTCAGCACTGACTAGCAGAAACAATCACTTAGACTTTTATTATTGTCTTAAAACCAACTAGAAGACATCACCATACAATACTTCCACTCTTAGAAAAGGATACAAATCTAATGTTATTGGCCCAACAGTCCTGTTCCTTATAAGGCCTTGGTGTGTGCAGTGTCAATGTTATACAGGATTTTTTCTTATGACTCCTTCTATGAAGAATGTCCGTGACATAATGGTTTGCAATTATTCTAGAATGTGTAAAGTCAGTCAGTCAGTCAGATGAGGCTTTAGGCATGTGCTATTCTGGTTCCCTGCCTCTCTCAATACATAACTTATTAAACATTCCAGAACCCTTGTCTGGTGGTTATATCAGGAATAAAAGGTTTACATTCCACTGAGAAATTTGGTACAAATGAAAACTGGTGTGTAGCTAGGTGCTGGGAGGAGAGCTGTTGGTGGGAGAAGCTAAGAGCAGAGATGCAACCGGCTCAAAAACAAACAAGCAATTTGGTGAAAATGTACAGAGACTGGTGTTATTGAGAGTCAAATTGGTTGCTCTCATTGTTCAGCTCCTCTCCCACCATTTCTGAACACTGACTGCTCATTAAAGCAAAGTTGAAAAATAATCATAATTCACTCACAATCAAATCAGCTTTTAGGTTCAGGAGAATAGTTTTTAGAGAAATGACTGCCCTCAAAAAAACTGCTTTATTCCATTTTAACTGAGAGGGCCAAGGATAAAGCAGACAAAGAGGAACATTGCATCAAACCTGTAATATCAGGTTGTGCCAAACGGTGTGTTTTTGTCTGTGAATCCCATAATGAAAATGTGTGGCTATGGGGAGCAGTGGAGGTAGAGAAGAAGACACTCTCTGGCCTTTTAACCTGCTGTGACTAGTACTGCCTACAGAATCAATACAAAAACAAGGAGCAGATAAATATATCTAATACTGTTTGCTTTTTTTGTGCCGTTTTACGCATTCTTTACGCATTATCAGCAAGGAGGAGGAATTACGGGCACCATTCTGAGAGCTAACAGGATTTATTTATAACTGGCTGGAACAAGGGAGAGTGAAGACAGAGGGGAAGAGGGAGGGTGGAGAGAGGGGAACGGGAGGGGGGGAGTGGAGAGACAGGAGAAAGGGGAAAATTCCAGCTATTATTATGAGCCGTCCTCCCCTCGGCAGCCACCTGTGGTGGGGAGACAGAGAGATGTCAACCAGACAAGAAAAGGTCAACCAGTGAAGAACAAACACCATTGTATACAACACATATTTTTGCTTATTTATTTTCCCTTTTGTACTTTAACTATTTGTACATCGTAACAACACTGTATAAATACATAATATGGAATTTTTAATGTCTTTATTCTTTTGGAACTTCTGTGAGTGTAATGTTTACTGTTCATTTTTATTGTTTATTTCACTTTTGTATATTATCTACTTCACTTGCTTTGGCAATGTTAGCATATGTTTCCCCTTGAATTGAATTTAATTGAGAGGAGAAGAGGGGGACATAGAGGCAGATGAGGGGGGGGGGGGGGGG
>QNTS01002754.1:4833-17494 GCA_003317085.1 Hucho hucho | reverse complement strand
TGTGAGTAGGGGTTTGGGGTAAAATGGTTTATAATGACCTGCTAGCGGCCGTACTAGGTTGCCTAGGCCTTCTTGTCACAGGGGTAACACATTATTTGTTGTTTTGGCTCTGTACTCCAGCACTTTGATTTGAAATGATAAAATTACTATAAGATTAAAGTGCAGAATGTCAGCTATAATTTGAGGGTATTTTCATCCATATCGGGTGACCGTTTAGAAATTACATCCCTTTTTGTACATAGTCCCCCTATTTTAGGGGACCAAAAGTATGGGGACAAATTCAGTTATGTGTATTAAAGTAGTAAAAAGTTAAGTATTTGGTCCCTTATTCACAGCATGCAATGACGACATCAAGCTTGTGACTCTACAAATTTGTTGGATACATTTGCTGTTTGTTTTGGTTGTGTTTCAGATTTATTTTGTGCCCGATAGAAATGAATGGTAAATAATGTATTGTGTCATTTTGGAGTCAATTTTATTGTAATTAAGAATGTTTCTAGACACTTCTACATTAATGTGGATGCTACCATGATTACGGATAGTCTTGAATGAAGTGTGAATAATGATGATGAGAAAGTTACAGACACACAAATATCATACCCCCCCCTCCCCCCCCACCCCCAAATGCTAACTTACCCTGTTATTGTAATGGTGAGAGGTTAGCATATCTTGGGGCTATGATATTTGTGCGTCTGTAACTTTCTTGCTCATCATTATTCATGATTCATTCAGGATTATCCTTAATCATGTGTCTAGAAACCTATTCAATTTTTATTTACAATAAAAGTCACTGTTCTAAAACCTTTGGAGCTCACTGTAGATAGATGGATATATTTATTTGACAATTTCAAACACAATACAACCACACATGTGGATAATGCATTTAAAATCATTGAGGATGACACCAAAAAGTGTGAAAACATATTTTCATTGAAGTCCTCTTCAATAAATGGTAAAAAAATTAACAAACATGAACACAGTCAACCTAGCCTACTACGCATAATTAGGTTACACTTACAGTTGAAGTCGGAAGTTTACATACACTTAGGTTGGAGTCATTAAAACTCGTTAAAACTTAGTTTGGGCAAGTCAGTTAGGACATCTACTTTGTGCATGACACAAGTAATTTTTCCAACAATTGTTTACAGACAGATTATTTCACTTATAATTCACTGTATCACAATTCCAGTGGGTCAGAAGTTTACATACACTCGGTTGATTGTGCCTTTAAACAGCTTGGAAAATTCCAGTAAATTATGTCATGGCTTTAGACGCTTCTGATAGGCTAATTGACATAATTTGAGTCAATTGGAGGTGTACCTGTGGATGTATTTCAAGGCCTACCTTCAAACTCAGTGCCTCTTTGCTTGACATCATGGGAAAATCAAAAATAAATCAGCCAAGACCTCAGAAAAAACATTGTAGACCTCCACAAGTCTGGTTCATCCTCAGGAGCAATTTCCAAACGCCTGAAGGTACCACGTTCATCTGCACAAACAATGGTACGCAAGTATAAACACCATGGGACCACGCAGCTGTCATATCGCTCAGGAAGGAGACGCGTTCTGTCTCATAGAGATGAACATACTTTGGTGCGACAAGTGCAAATCAATCCCAGAACAACAGCAAAGGACCTTGTTAAGATGCTGGAGGAAACACGTACAAAGTATCTATATCCACAGTAAAATTAGTCCTATATCGACATAAACTAAAAGGCCACTCAGCAAGGAAGAAGCCACTGCTCCAAAACCGCCATAGAAAAGCCAGACTACAGTTAGCAACTGCACATGGGGACAAAGATCGTACTTTTTGGAGAAATGTCCTCTGGTCTGATGAAACAAAAATAAAACTGTTTGGCCATAATGACCATCGTTATGCTTGGAAGAAAAAGGGGGAGGCTTGCAAGCCGAAGAACACCATCCCAACCGTGAAGCACGGGGGTGGCAGCATCATGTTGTGGGGGTGCTTTGCTACAGGAGGAACTGGTGCACTTCACAAAATAGATGGCATCATGAGGAAGGAAAAGTATGTGGATATATTGAAGCAACATCTCAAGACAGGAAGTTAAAGCTTGGTCGCAAATGGGTCTTCCAAATGGACAAGCATACTTCCAAAGTGGCAAAATGGCTTAAGGACAGCAAAGTCAAGGTATTGGAGTCACAAAGCCCTGACCTCAATCCCATAGAAAATGTGTGGGCAGAACTGAAAAAGCGTGTGCGAGCAAGGAGGCCTACAAACCTGCCTCAGTTACACCAGCTCTGTCAGGAGGAATGAGTCAAAATTCCCCCGTTTATTGTGGGAAGCTTGTGGACCAAATACTGATTGAGTTTATGTAAACTTCTGACCCACTGGGAATGTGATGAAAGAAGCTGAAATAAATCATTCAATCTACTATTATTCTGATATTTCACATTCTTAAAATAAAGTGGTGATCCTAACTGACCTAAAACAGGTAATTTATACTAGGATTAAATGTCAGGAATTGTGAAAAACTGAGTTTAAATGTATTTGGCTTAGGTGTATGTAAACGTCCAACTTAAACTGTATAACACAGACAAAATTGGAATTTTAGACGCACCCTGACTGTCTAGTTTTCGTTTCTATGACTGACAGAGTGAAGCGACTATAAATGTACGTCCATTATCACTTCTACACAGTTTCAATTTGATTTTAGTCATTTCAATGTCAATTTAAGATTTTTCCTAAATATCTTTTTAATCAAACCACCCACGGCCGTATTGAATGGGCTCACGGGCCGGACCCTTGGTCTAGTGTGTGTGTGTGTGTATGTGTGCTCTAGAGAGTAAAGAGAGTAAAGTATATTCTAATGAGCTTTGCAGCTCAACAGAGAGAAGATGGAGCAGAGCAGGTAAAGTAAGGTCAAGTTGTGCCATGTATCCCAGGTTGAGGCTCCATTACCTGTTGGGCAGAACCTCGAAAGGGTGTGATTGTCTTTGGCTTACCTGGATCACCCAGTTCAGAACCTGGGATGGGAGGGATTGTCTTTGGCTTACCTGGATCACCCAGTTCAGAACCTGGGATGGGAGGGATTGTCTTTGGCTTACCTGGATCACCCAGTTCAGAACCTGGGATGGGAGGGATTGTCTTTGGCTCACCTGGCTCACCAAGTTCAAAGGTTTTATGACAACAGCATCATTCACTAAACAGGAAACAACAGCAGGGAACATTCCCACACCTTAATCCTATTCTCTCTCTGACACACACACACACACACACACACACACACACACACACACACACACACACACACACACACACACACACACACACACACACACACACACACACACACACACACACACACACACACACACACACACACACACACACACACACACACACACACACACACACACACACACACACACACACACACACACACACACATTGACATGTGTACTTCATTTACAGAATTACCCTCCACTTACTCTGTAGCCCTGGCCTGAAATTATACGTCATGCAGTTGCCATGGTTATGCCAACTATGTGAAATGAATGGGGTCAAACCGTGCGCGTGTGTGGATGAGGCAAGGTTATTCCTTTTGCTGAAGAAAGGAAGAGGAGGTACACCTCGCATACACACAACAACACACACACATCCACTCAGCCTTGATTAAAGGCCCAGTGCAGTCAAAAACGTTATTTATATATATATATATTTGTATATATTCTGTATATACAGTGGGGAAAAAAAGTATTTAGTCAGCAACCAATTGTGCAAGTTCTCTCACTTAAAAAGATGAGAGAGGCCTGTAATTTTCATCATAGGTACACTTCAACTATGACAGACAAAATGAGGAAAAAAAATCCAGAAAATCACATTGTCGGATTTTTAATGAATTTATTTGCAAATTATGGTGGAAAATAAGTATTTGGTCAATAACAAAAGTTTATCTCAATACTTTGTTATATACCCTTTGTNTATTTTGGTTTCATCTGACCATATGACATTCTCCCAATCCTCATCTGGATCATCCAAATGCTCTCTAGCAAACTTCAGACGGGCCTGAACATGTACTGGCTTAAGCAGGGGGACACGTCTGGCACTGCAGGATTTGAGTCCCTGGCGGCGTAGTGTGTTACTGATGGTAGGCTTTGTTACTTTGGTCCCAGCTCTCTGCAGGTCATTCACTAGGTCCCCCCGTGTGGTTCTGGGATTTTTGCTCACCGTTCTTGTGATCATTTTGACCCCACGGGGTGAGATCTTGCGTGGAGCCCCAGATCGAGGAAGATTATCAGTGGTCTTGTATGTCTTCCATTTCCTAATAATTGCTCCCACAGTTGATTTCTTCAAACCAAGCTGCTTACCTATTGCAGATTCAGTCTTCCCAACCTGGTGCAGGTCTACAATTTTGTTTCTGGTGTCCTTTGACAGCTCTTTGGTCTTGGCCATAGTGGAGTTTGGAGTGTGACTGTTTGAGGTTGTGGACAGGTGTCTTTTATACTGATAACAAGTTCAAACAGGTGCCATTAATACAGGTAACGAGTGGAGGACAGAGGAGCCTCTTAAAGAAGAAGTTACAGGTCTGTGAGAGCCAGAAATCTTGCTTGTTTGTATGTGACCAAATACTTATTTTCCACCATAATTTGCAAATAAATTCATTAAAAATCCGACAATGTGATTTTCTGGATTTTTTTTCCTCATTTTGTCTGTCATAGTTGAAGTGTACCTATGATGAAAATTACAGGCCTCTCTCATCTTTTTAAGTGAGAGAACTTGCACAATTGGTGGCTGACTAAATACTTTTTTTCCCCACTGTATTTCCACACTATGAGTTTGGAATGATACTGTGAAATTGTGAAAATGCTGATAATGCATTTTAGTGCCAGCCTGTTTTGGTGGGATGAGTTCTGGCCTGCCTGGTGCCATAACCTCACTGACTATGCCATGTCTATCATGATCAGAGTGCTATTCTGAAGCAGCAGTTTGACTCTGAGGGACTCATTAGTTAGATGCATCATACGTGTCGTACATCAGTCTGTGGACACGGGGATGTGATGTTGCACCTGGATGTGAACCTATTTAACAAGCCATTACCATCCAAACATTTCTCACCTGTATTTACTGTATGTATGATCACACATGCCAACCCTCTACTATACACTCCCCAAGGTGTTACTAAGAAACAATCAAAATTCACACAGGTGAATACCGACCCGAGTTAAGCGCGTGTAAATGCAACGTAATTGCCTTTTTAATGCGCTTTTCTCTCTATGCGTATTCGGACATTGAATTTAAGCTTGAAAATAGCATGCTATTCACTTCATCTAGTGCATGGTGCTTACGCCAAATCCTAACTCTGCATGACGCAACAGGAACTGGGACTTGTTGGACCAGGCAATGTTTTTCCACTCCTTAAATGTCCTGTGTTGGTGATCACGTGCCCACTGGAGCCGTTTCTTCTTGTTTTTAGCTGATAGGAGTGGAACCTGGTGTGGTTTTCTGCTGCAATAGCCCATCCATGACAAGGACCGACCAGTTGTGCATTCTGAGATGCCGTTCTGCACACCACTGTTGGACCGTGCCGCTATTTGCCTGTTTTCGGCCCGCCTGTTAGCTTGCTAGATTCTTGCCATTCTCCTTCCACCTCTCATCAACGAGCTGTTTTTGCCCACAGGACTGCCGCTGACTGGATGTCTTTTGTTTTCGCCCACAGGACTGCCGCTGACTGGATGTCTTTTGTTTTCGCCCACAGGACTGCCGTGGACTGGATGTTTTTTGTTTGTTGCACCATTCTCAGTAAACCCTAGACACTGTGTTACGTGAAAAGCCCAGGAGGCCGGATGTTTCTGAGATACTGGAACCGGTGTGCCTGACACCGACGATCATACCACACTCATAGTTTCTTCGGTCACTCGTTTTTCCTATTCTAACATTCAATCGAATCGCAAATGAATGCCTCAATGCCTGTCTGCCTGCTTTATATAGCAAGCCGCAGCCACTGTCTGTAGGCACAAACCATTTTCGTGTCGGGGTACCTAATAAACTGGCCCCTGGTTGTAAATGTCAATGCAAAACAGCTGAAACAAATTAAAAGGGAACGTTAGCTGTCTTTTCAGAGTTTGATGTGACTGGGTTAGCGTTTGTTAGCTGGCGTCCGACACTGCTAACTCTCTATAGCAAGGGGATACACTCTTAGATAAAAAGGGGTTCTTTATAGAACCTTTTGGTGCCATTCTGATTCAAAAACCAACTGCCATTCCAGCATGATGAAGCAAGAGGGTGGTGGTTGAGCCAACTTGCAAGTAGCCTACCAATAAGCACATCATTTTTTAAATGTATTAAGGTAAACAAAGTTGATTATTTAATTAAAATATATTGAGCCAAAGTCATATGGTAGACAATAGGCTAGTAAAGTTGGTAGACAATAGGCTAGTAAAGTTGGTAGACAATAGGCTAGTAAAGTTGGTAGACAATAGGCTAGTAAAGTTGGTAGATAATAGGCTAGTAAAGTTGGTAGACAATAGGCTAGTAAAGTTGGCAGACAATAGGCTAGTAAAGTTGGTAGACAATAGGCTAGTAAAGTTGGTAGACAATAGGCTAATAAAGTTTACATTTTATTAGAATGAGCACATTTGCAAGCTAGCTAGATACCCGACTTAATGTTAGCTAGCTAACTAAACATAAAAAGCTAAGCTACTTTAATATACCACTTTACAAGGTAGCCAGCTAAATCTTTCAAATAAACATACTTTTGTATTATGGGACATGCCAAATAGAGCTACAGGCCCTGCCTGACATAGACAATTAGCTAATTGTTACTTTTACTTCAGTGTGGAGTCAATTTAGTTTCTGTTTCATTAACTATGTTTCATGAAGAAGCCATTAGGAGATTGTTGCTGACCGAGGAGGTATGTGTACATTATTTATAATAAATTATGTATAGTAAGTATTGGTGATTCAATAGCCTAGTTGATCATTACATTACTTTTAACACACTCTCTATGTTTTGCCCAGTCTGGCAGTAACCCAACTATCAGAGGCAGAGGATCTCTCTTTCGGCTGCTGTAAGTTGTTCTTCTCCATCATAATAATTATATGCCTGCAAAGCATTTTGTCTTCATTTTGGAAGATAAACTCATGCTTATTTCTGAAGATTAACTCATGTTTTTGCTTCTTTCTTCTTCTCTGGAACCAGTCAGGCAACGACCCATACTGTACTGGCGGTAGATACCCTTGGGGCTAAGGAGTTGGACCTGTGGCCGAAAGGTGTCCGGTTCGAATCCCAGGCTGGCGCTGGGATAAATGGGCAGAATTGATCTGACAGTTGTATCCAAAATCCAAAGAGTGTGGTAGCCAGGGTTCTGAGTAACTTCCCTTACTCTCCATATGGATATATAGCAGGCCAGCTCTACCCGCTCCATTCACAAAGCCCTTAGGTTGGGACCAAACATACACTATCTCCTCCTGCTGTGATGTCATCAGTGGTTAAATAAACAGGGAAAACAGCCAAGATGAAAGTGTCAAACCTGTGTTGGCTTGATGCTTCATGACACATGAGGTTCACTGGGTAGTTTAGCTAAGTATTCTGGGCTCACTCTTGGTGAGAACATTGAAGCACGTGGACATGTTAAGGCGGGGGTTTTGTCACATCTAACCAACTTGGTGTGTGTGTGTGTGTGTGTGTGTGTGTGTGTGTGTGTGTGTGTGTGTGTGTGTGTGTGTGTGTGTGTGCGTGCGTGCGTGCGTGCGTGCGTGCGTGCGTGCGTGCGTGCGCACGTGTATGTTGTTACCTGATCAGGGTACTGCTCTTCTGTGCATTCGTCTGCATAGACTCCAAGTCATAAAAAGTACCAGGAGCGAGGGGAGTAAGTGAAGGGCTCAGAGAGAGAGAGAGACCGAGAGTAAGATAGAAAGAAAGAGAGAGATACAGAGAGAGAGAGAATGAGAGAGAGAGAGAGAGACCGAGAGTAAGATAGAGAGAGAGAGAGAGAGAGAGAGAGAGAGAGAGAGAGAGAGAGAGAGAGAGAGAGAGAGGGAGGGAGAGAGAGAGTGAGAAAGAGAGAGAAAGAGAGAGAGAGAGAGAGAGAGACCGAGAGTGAGAATGAAAGAGAGAGAGAGAAAGAGAGGAATAAGGAGAGACAGAGAGAGAGAGAGTGAGAGAGACAGAGAAAGAAAGAGAGAGATGGTGACAGAGAGAGCATCTGTGTATGTGTTTGTAAGTTTTAAACTGTTATTTCAATTTGCCATTTTTGTTTGATCCACAAACATAGTCTCATAAACACAGAAGTCTGGTCAATGTAGACGTAAGCTGACACTATTTACACAGCAATACTCTGTGTGCAACACAGTTACAAAACAGCTCTCTGAAAATCAAACACTATATCCTATAGTGCACTACTTTTGACCAGGGCCATTGGGCTCTTCTCAAAAGTAATGCACTATGTAGGCAATAGGGAGTCATTTTGGGCAGAGCCTGAAACTCCCCGAATCTGGAACTGACCTTTCCAAAGGTTTCATCAAAGTCACAGTCCTCTGTCACATCAACAAAGGGGAAATGTCACTTGTTAAACGGTGATAAAGTACAAACCGCATAGCAATTACACTTGATATTTGTTGTGCCAGTGATTATGTTCTTGTTTGAGGTGTGGACCCTGCTTAGCTTCAGCAGCACTGTGTCTTGAGAGTGTGAGTGCTGAGGCGGATAGAGAGGCTGGCTGACACGTCTCTCCACTCCTCACAATTGAAAGGGACTCAGTGCTCGTCTGTGACACCCCAGTGAGCTGCCTCATTTAGAAATGAGAGCAGTACTTTATATGTGTGCGCCAGTGTCTTGCTCCTGCGTTATGTCGTTATACAGTACTCTCTATCTGACAATAGCACGATCACTCTCCCCAGCCTTGTCTCACCACTAGCATCAAAACTAAAGGCTTCTGTTGTTAGTAATTGGACATGCCATTAGGCAGTATGACTTGGCTAAGACTGAGTCAGAAATGGCCCCCTATTCCTTATAGAGTACAGTAGAAAAAGCAGTTCACCATGTAGGGAATAGGGGGCATGCAGCCTAAGTTGTTAGAACTCAATGCATCCACTGACACTCCAGTATTCCCTGTCTGTTGACTCTTGAATATATTTTCCGACGACTCTGAGAGTTTATGGTTCTTTACAGAGGGGGCTGGGAGCTATAGGAGAGATACTTCAGCTGCTGTTGCTTCCTTCAGGTCAACACTAAGCTCTACTAACACTGTTATTGTCACAACACCCCCACCACTTGCACCCAGTGTGTGTGTTGTGTGTTCTGAATGTGCTGACGCACAAGCCTTTTGTTCAGGAGCCTGCCATAACAACTGAGAGTGAAGATTCTCATCAGAGCATTTCCTCTACTTTAGATTGAGCAGATTCCCACCATGGCTGTCTTCCTCCCTGCTCAATCCTTCCTCTCTCCCTTATTCCCATTTAAATTGACAAATTTGAAATGCTGAGGCTGAGGCAGCTGTAACCTTCGCCGTGTGAAGCTCAGTGTTCTTTCTCTTCTCCCTCTCTTCTCTCTCTCTCTCCCAGAAGGGAAAGGAGAGGAAAGAGGGTGGGTGAAAATCGGTTTTGAATTGTGCTGGTGGTCCTGAAGTACAAAAATCTGTCATTATCTCTCATGTTCTCTCTCTCTCTCTTTATTTCTCAATTCATGGGAAACATTGCAAAAGCAAGTGAAATAAACAATAAACAAAAGTGAGAAGACACAAAATAACATCAACAAAAAACTAACAGTAAATATTGCACTCAAAAAGGTTCAGAAAATATTGTTTTTCTCCATCTATCTATCTATCTCTCTCTATTTCTTTCTTTCTTTCTCTCTCTCTCTGTCTCTCAGCAGAGTATGCAGCAGCAGGGTCCACTTTCCAGCATGCTGCTTCCCATTTGGTTAAGAGCAGAGGAGACAAGAGTAGAGGAGAGGAGAGCAGAGTAGAGTGGAGTGGGGGAAATGAGGAAATCCTGGTATAAGGCATGCAGGCCAAACGCAGGCAGGGAAACTACAACATTGTCAATCACATCTTTCAGCTAAGTTGTTGTTTAGTCAGGTTGGCATGCAGACACTCAGACAAATAGAGTGGCAGATAGACAGGCAGATAGACAAGCAGGCAGACAGACAGATAAATAGATCGATAGACAGTCAGACTGACAGGCAGGGAGGGAAGGAGGCTCTGTCACTGATTGGAGTCGACAGGGAGAGAACGGGGCGGAGACGGGGAGAGAGGGAGAGGGAGGGAGAATGAAAGGTAGTGGTGAGTGCGTTCAAATAGAAGCTCACACTGTGAAACCTGATCCTTTGTGTCTATCGAGAGAGAGTGAACACAGAGATAGGAGCTCCAGTTTCCTGACTGAACTGCTGGGTGAGACGCTATGAGATGAGAGTGACATACACTCAGTGTGTGTGTGCGTGTGTGAGAGACAAAGACAGAGAGAGAGAGAGAGAGAGAGAGAGAGAGAGAGAGAGAGAGAGAGAGAGAGAGAGAAAGAAAGAAAGAGAGAGAGTGTGTCTGCAGAGAGAGAGAGAGTGTGTGTGTGTCTGCAGAGAGAGAGAGAGTGTGTGTGTCTGCAGAGAGAGAGACAGAGAGAGAGAGAGTGTGTGTTCGCAGAGAGAGAGAGAACCAAGGATCTAGATCTTCTGCACAGATTCTGTCAGATGTGGGCCCTGACAGGTGTTCCAAAAAAGGTCCAGTTGCTAGGACCACAAATACAAATTTCATCTAGACACAGTTGCCCTAGAGCACACAAGAAACTATACATACCTTGGCCTAAACATCAGCTCCACAGGTAACTTCCACAAAGCTGTGAATGATCTAAGAAACAAGGCAAGAAGGGCTTCTATGCCATCAAAAGGAACATCAAATTCGACATACCAATTAGGATCTGGCTAAAAATACTTGAATCAGTTATAGAACCCATTGCCCTTTATGGGGTCCGCTCACCAACCAATAATTCACAAAATGAGACAAACACCAAATTGAGACTCTGCATGCAGAATTCTGCTAAAATATTCTGTGTTCAATGTAAAACACCAAACAATGCATTCAGAGCAGAATTAGGCCGATACCCGCTAATTATCAAAATCCGGAAAAGAGCAGTTAGATTCTACAACCTCCTAAAAGGAAGCGATTCCCAAACCTTCCATAACAAAGCCATCACCTACAGAGAGATGAACCTGGAGAAGTCCCCTAAGTAATCTGGTCCTGGGGCTCTGTTCACAAACAAAAACATACCCCAAAGAGCCACAGGACAGCAACACAGCAACACAATTAGACCCACCCAAATCATGAGAAAACAAAAAGATAATTACTTGACACATTGGAAAGAATTAACAAAAAACAGAGCAAACTAGAATGCTATTTGGCCTTAAACCGAGAGTATACAGTGGCAGAATACCTGACCACTGTGACTGAACCAAAATTAACGAAAGCTTTGACTATATACAGACGCAGTGAGCATAGCCATGCTATTGAGAGAGGCCGCCGTAGGCAGACCTCTCGAGAAGACAGGCTATGTGGACTCTGCCCACAAAGTTTGTGATGGCGCCGGAGAGGATGGCTGCCGTCTTATTGGCTCTTACAGTTTTTACAATCACTTTGGCACTAATTTCAGAACCTTGTGGTCATTTTTCAAAACTCTAGACACAAAACTCAAAACCGTCATCACTTGTAACACAGGCTGTCCAATGTTCAAAACATTGCATTGTGCATTCATATCTTTAAAGAAACCTTGCACTTGCAGAATCATTGGTTCAAACAACTCATTTATCATGAAATACCATAAGAACATTAATTTAGATCAGCCACACACAAGATAGTTTGTGATATATGTTTCATTATTGTATTACACGTAAATACATCACTGTAAAATGACTAGCAGAGAGGAAACTACAGACACAGTGGAATCATTTAACAAAATATGAAATGTATTGATGAAATACAATAAAATCACAACGCGTGTTTCTTTGAATCAAAGCAAAAATAATTAGCTACAAAAAAAGAAAAACAGTTAAAGGTCAACTGCAGTGTTCCTCACCTGGCTTACTGTAAAAACCAGACCAAAGGGTTGATTAATGTACTTCTATATTCCCATCAACCCTGTCTTGTGGATTTGGCCACAGGTTCTCATCCACGTCACAATGGATGTTTTCATTAGCCAAACATCTTGGGAAGAATCTTTGGGCATGGCGAATCCAGGCCTGACACTGGTCTGCCGTGATGTCATTGCATGCGTCATCCATGGCCTGGAGAAGGGTGGCTTGTTCGTGAGGGCGCCTATCATATACCTTCCACCTCCACGTGGAGAAAAAATCCTCAATCGGGTTAAGGAAAGGAGAGTATGGGGGTAAGTACAGGGTGGTAAATTATGGATGGGCCTGAAACCATGCTTGCAACATTTGACATTGGTGGAACCTGACATTGTCCCACACAATGACATAGGTCACGCCATCAGCTCTACAGGCCTGATTTAGCTCATCAAGGAAGGTTACAAGGAGAGCTGCATTATATGATCCAATACGAGGTCTGCGTCCCACCACACCATCTTCTGATATAGCCGCACACATGGTGATGTTGGCCCCACGTTGTCCAGGTACTTGGATGGTTGCCCGCTGGCCAATGAAATTCCGACCTCTCCTCCTTGTCTTGGCCAGGTTGAAGCCTGCCTCATCCAAAAA
>QNTS01002753.1:165573-176095 GCA_003317085.1 Hucho hucho | reverse complement strand
GGCATTAACACACACGTCATACGAACATACACTCATGGGTGATGCTTTGTGGTTGGTGTCTTTGTGTGATCCTGGCTTCGTTGTATAGGAGCCTCAGTATCCTCACCATATTATCAGTTGAGCTCAGATCAATCATCATGCACGTAAAATGACATGGTGTGCTCGAGAACTGATTGAGTGAGGAGGATTTAATTATGATTGACTTTAGTTTAATGCATTTCTTGTCCATTTGAAAACACAAGATCTAAACAATGACTGCAATGTCAAATATATGTATAGTTGTCTCTGTATTACTGGAGAATCCTGTGTTAAGATGTACTTTGTATATACAATGTTGTACATTACAGAGGTACACTCTTTTTTTGGTACAATATTGTACAGTAATAGCAATAGTAGTTTAATCAAATAGGCCTTATATAATTCTATGTGTAGTTCTTGTAGTAGACTGTTTTTTAATAAACATTGCTTGCTATAAAGGTGTCTGTTGTTGTGGAGATTATGATGACAGTGATGATGATGATAGGGATGAAGATGATGGTAATGATGGTTACAGGGATGATGATAGGATTGATGATGACAGTGAGGATGATGACAGTGATAATGGTGATGATGGCAGTGATGAGGATGATGGATTGCATGCATCTGGTTCTCTCACTCTCACTCTCACTCACTCACTCACTCACTCACACACACACACACACACACACACACACACGTGGATGGGACTCTTGTCCATTGACCACACTTGTGTCTTCAGAAGAGCTGCTTCCACAGGGCTTTACTGACAGAGGCTTCTTTCTTGTCTCCTCCTCGATTCTTCTACAACAACAATCAGGATGTGGTTTGAGACATCTTACCAAAGGAAAGGTTTGTTCTATTCGCCTATAATTGAATAGGAAACCTCGAGGAACACCCCTCACAGTTATTTTTAATAGTCCAGGCCTAGAATTCATCAACAATGTGAATATTATTATCTGTGCTTCTCCAACCAAGATGATCAAACGGGAAGTGTCCAATAAAGGAAATTACATTGAGCACTATGGGTGTAGTACACAATATAAGCCACTTGATATCGCCAGAGCTTATCTGTAAAGTAAACTGGTGCACAACTCGGAAGTTACAGCACTGAACCGAAACTTGCATAGAATGCAGACAGATTGTAGTTGCATTTCCGCCGAAATCTTCCACGATTACCCGGTTCAGTGACGGAGAATAGGTGATGTTGCCATCGGTTTTGTCTGGATACTTCAGCGAAATGTAGCAGATTGTGGATGCAAATAGTTCCAATTTGTCCCTGTGACGAAAAACGAGACAGGTAGGCTACCTTTTATTCAAGACATCGAACCTTGAACTTCAGTTTTGGCAAGTGTGTCAATGTTTCCCTATCCGTTTTTAAACACGCACATTGTCTGAAGTATTGTGTAGAAAATCTTATTTTTTTATGACTACGCCCAGTCACAAAACCCAGGTAGTGTACCTCACAACACCTAACTGGTCTCAGCTGTTCAGGACGTTACAGTGTATATCTTCGTTTTCAACAGATGTGGATCAACATTGATAGGCCCTACTGTAGACACAGGTAGCCTGTAATCTAGTCACATATATATATATATATATATCGGTATGTTTATGTATGTATATATCGGTATGTTTATGTATGTATATAGATAAGATATATTTACCCCAAAAATATATGGGGGATTGGAAATGCAGGCAATTACATTGAAGGAAGCAATAATCTATCTGCAATACTAAAGCTGATCCACCCACACACAAAAAAAGTTCCCAAAATGTGAAGTGACTTTGCACATACATACATACATACATACACACACACACACACACTGCTCGCTTAACCCACACACATCTACATAGGCGTACAGAGGCCCATTATTAGCAACCATAAGTCCTGTGTTCCAATGGCACGTTGTGTTAGCTAATCCAAGTTTATCATTTTAAAAGGTTAATTGACCATTAGTCAACTATTAGTACACTACCGTCCAAACTTTTGAACAGTAGTGTACATACATACATACATACATAGATACATAGATAGATAGATAGTTGAAGTCGGAAGTTTACAAACCTTAGCCAAATACATTTAAACTCAGTTTTTCACAATTCCTGACATTTAATCCTAGTAAAAATTCCCTGTCTTAGGTCAGTTAGGATCACCACTTTCTTTTAAGAATGTGAAATGTCAGAATAATAGTAGAGAGAATTATTCATCACATTCCCAGTTTGGTCAGAAGTTTGCATGCACTCAATTAGTATTTGGTAACATTGCCTTTAAATTGTTTAACTTGGGTCAAACATTTTGCGTAGCCTTCCACAAGCTTCCCACAATAAGTTGGGTGAATTCTGGCCCATTCCTCCCGACAGAGCTGGTGTAACTGAGTCAGGTTTGTAGGCCTCCTTGCTCGCACACGCTTTTTTAGTTCTTCCCACAAATTTTCTATAGGATTTAGGTCAGGGCTTTGTGATGGCCACTCCAATACCTTGACTTTGTTGTCCTTAAGCCATTTTGCCACAACTTTGGAAGTATGCTTGGGGTCATTGTCCATTTGGAAGACCCATTTGCGACCAAGCTTTAACTTCCTGACTGATGTCTTGAGATGTTGCTTCAATATATCCGCATAAGTTACTTTCCTCTTGATGCCATCTATTTTGTGAAGTGCACCAGTCCCTCCTGCAGCAAAGCACCCCCACAACATGATGCTGCCACCCCCGTGCTTCACGGTTGGGATGGTGTTTTTCGGCTTGCAAGCCTCCCCCTTTTTCCTCCAAACATAACGATGGTCATTATGGCCAAACAGTTCTATTTTTGTTTCATCAGACCAGAGGACATTTCTCCAAAAAGTACGATCTTTGTCCCCACGTGCAGTTGCAAACCGTAGTCTGGCATTTTTTATAGCGGTTTTGGAGAAGTGGCTTCTTCCTCGCTGAGCGGCCTTTCAGGTTATGTCGATATAGGACTTGTTTTACTGTGGATATAGATACTTTTGTACCTGTTTCCTCCAGCATCTTCACAAGGTCCTTTGCTGTTGTTCTGGGATTGATTTGCACTTTTCGCACCAATGTACGTTCATCTCTAGGAGACAGAACGCGTCTCCTTCCTGAGCGGTATGACGGCTGCGTGGTCCCATGGTGTTTATACTTGCGTACTATTGTTCGTACAGATGAACGTGGTACCTTCAGGCATTTGGAAATTGCTCCCAAGGATGAACCAGACTTGTGGAGGTCTACATTTTTTGTTCTGAGGTCTTGGCTGATTTCTTTTGATTTTCCCATGATGTCAAGCAAAGAGGCACTGAGTTTGAAGGTAGGCCTTGAAATACATCTACAGGTACACCTCCAATTGACTCAAATGATGTCAATTAGCCTATCAGAAGCTTCTAAAGCCATGACATAGTTTTCTGGAATTTTCCAAGCTGTTTAAAGGCGCAGTCTTAGTGTATGTAAACTTCTGACCCACTGGAATTGTGATACAGTGAATTATAAGTGAAATAATCTGTCTGTAAACAATTGTTGGAAAAATGACTTGTGTCATGCACAAAGTAGATGTCCTATCCGACTTGTCAAAACTATAGTTTGTTAACAAGAAATTTGTGGAGTGTTTGAAAAACGAGTTTTAATGACTCCAACATAAGTGTATGTAAACTTCCGACTTGTATATACATACACATACACACTTTTTTAGAATATACCTTCCTTTATTATTCCCCGCAAACCCCACCACCCCTCCCCCAATTGGAGTAAACTAATAAACAATAACTCTTAGGCTTCTACTTCCAGCTTATATATACTGTACACATTTTACAGACAATCTATTTTACAGTAGTTTTATTTTGTTTGTTTTTAGTCCTGGCCTTCCTCTAGTTCTGATGTCCATCCAGCTTGATTCTATTTGACATATATTTGTAACTGTGCTATTTCACAAAAGTTCTGAATCTATATTTGAACTATAACTTGAACTTCTTCCCCATTGTTGTTTACCTTTCTGACGAGAGAGAAGTCCACATTTCCTCTGACTTCATATGAACCCCACCCCTTGACTCTCCATTCCACACCAACGTCCTGTGAATAGGTTTCATTCTGAATAGGTGTGCTTCAGTTCTTGACTCGTAGCCTTCTGTATATTCCCTACCGCAGCCAATCAGACTTCTCCAGGCTGTAGATGACAGAGAAGATGACTGCGAGCACAGCCAACTACCTGTGGTCTTTGGGAGATGTGCTTGGTCAGGGGGCCACAGCCAGCGTCTACAAGGCCCGCAACAAGGTAGGACTCTAAACTCACCTTTACAAAATAAAGATTGTAGTGTGCTAGGAGCAACGTGTCTTTCAGGGCAGGTGGGGCAGAGCTGTTTAGCAAAAAAATTTAATAATCATAATTGGGTTAATAAAGCCGCATACAATACATTTGTTGCTTTCTTGAGTAAGGCAACTCCAAAATGCAGGTGTTTCAGCGTAGCTCAGTGCTTTCTGTGGTGGTGGGGCAGCCAGCGGAAAATACGGAGCATAGGGGTTGGTAATGTTCTCTATTTGTGCCGTGATTGGCTCAGTGTTCTGTCACTCATGGGAACACTACGTCACCGGAAAATATACGGGTAGAGCACTTTTCGCACCAAGGTACGTTCATCTCTAGGAGACAGAACGCGTCTCCTTCCTGAGCGGTATGACGGCTGCGTCACCGGAAAATATACGGGTAGAGCTAGACAATTCAAGATCCTTGGGTGCTGCCATAGACTAAGGCACTGCATCACAGTGCTAGCTGTGCCACTAGAGATTCTGGGTTCGAGTCCAGGCTCTGTCACAGCCGGCCACGACCGGGAGACCCATGGGGAGGCGCACAATTGGCCCAGCGTCGTCCGGTTTAGGGGAGGGTTTGGCCGGCAGGGATGTCCTTGTTCCATCACACACTAGCGACTCCCGTCGCGGGCCAGGCGCAGTGCACGCTGACACGGTCGCCAGGTGTACACTGTTTCCTCCAACACATTGGTGCGGCTGGCTTCCGGGTTAAGTGGGCATTGTGTCAAGAAGCAGTGGGTTGGGTTGTGTTTCGGAGGACGCACGGCTCTCGACTTTCGCCTCTCCCGAGTCCATACGGGAATTGCAGCGATGAGACAAGACTGTAACTACCAATTGGATACCACGAAATTGGGGAGAAAAATAGGTAAAAAATAAATAAAATAAGAAGTGCCCATCCTAGAAGACTCAAGATCATTGGCTACAGATAAAATGACGTCAAATCACATTATATATACGGTAGCTTTGATTGGACTGATCATGTCAACATCGTACTTTCACAATCTTCGCTAGCAGTCATCATCATGAATCAAGTCGACAATCTACTGGCAAATCCTTTTTAATCCTTGTCATATGAAGAGAAATTATAGATAAAACGTATCTGTGCTCATCGGCCATTGGACATAAACATTACACAAGTTGGAAATCGCAAATTCAACAATGAGGCGCCGCCGCAGCCCCGGGTTTGATCCCAGGCTGTGTCACAGCCGGCAGTGGCCAGGAGACCCATGAGGCGGCGCACAATTGGCCCAGCGTCATCCAGGTTAGGGGAGGGTTTGGCCGGAATGTCCTTGTCTCATCGTGCTCTTGCGACTCCTTGTGGCGCCTGCAAGCCGACTTCGGTCATCAGTTCGACAGTGTTTCTTCCGAGACATTGTTGCGGCTGGCTTCCGGGTTAAGCGAGCAGTGTGTCAAGAAGCAGTGTGGCTTGGCTCTCGACCCTCGCCGAGTCCGTCGCGGAGTTCCAGCGATGAGACAAGATCGTAACTACCAAATGGATATCACAAAAAGGGTGGGAATGCAATTGGCCAGAAAAGTTTGAATACATTGGCCATGCTGTTAACCTCTCAGGGATCATTGGGGCGCTAGCGACCCACTCCCGACACCACCAGGTAAAATGTAAAGCGCCAAATTCAAAATCCCAAAGTTGAATTATTAAAAATCCACCAATATACAAGTGTTTCATACTCATCAAAAGCTCTGTTTCTTGGCAATATCACAGCGTTGTCAGATTTCAAAAAGGCTTTACGGCGAAAGCACTACATTTGATTGTTTGAGGACAGCACCTCACATACTTTTCACATAGCCATGAATTCATTAGCCAGCGTGGCACACACATAACACATTTCACAGCAAAAACAAATCAATTACCTGTTGAAGAACTTCTGCTGAGGTCATCCTAAGTGTCCAACGAAGACAATCCATGNTTTTACGTATATTTACTATAATAAATCAACCGGAATATAAACTGAGCTCTACAGACCGAGGGAAACACAGTGCGCGCTTGGCGAGAGCGCGTGCCCAGTCCTACAGAGTTCCAAAGAGGCACTTCCTGATTCTCTCTTCTTCTCTGTTCTAACTCATCTGAACAGCATGAAACCACTTTCTAGAGACAAAGGACATCCAGAGGAAGCGATAGGTACTGCATTCATATGCCCTTTTATGGGCATTTTCATGAGGGAGGGGTTCCAAATGAGGCACTCTGTGAAAACCACTTTCTCCAGGACAGAAATTCCTCGGGGTTTTGCCTGCCATATCCGTTCTGTTTTACTCACAGACAAATGGTTAACAGTTTTACAAGCACACCAAAGCGAGTCAAATAATGTATTGTGTGCTGCTGCATAAATTATGTAATATGCCAGGGAGATATGTATACTGTAGCCAAGTAATACTAAGTGAATTTTGTGTAGTAAGATGTTAGTAGCCCATGTGCCTCAACCTAATAATTTGGTCCCTTTCCTCCCTCATAATTTAGCCTACTGTTCTGACTTGATGGTGCACATGTAGCCTATAGCCTGTTTTAGAGAAATGGCATTGAATATTGTAAGAGCTTTCATTGTCTGTGTATATGCCCCTTTTTTTATCCTACAGTTCTGACTTAGTGTACAGGGATAATACTGTAAGAACGGCCCATGTTCTGAATTCTGTCGCTGTACATTTAAGAAGTGCTGAACAAATAGTTATATTGACTAAGTCCGTCCTAACTCGCTCATTAATGTCTTAATCGAAATTACGGATTGCCTCTTATCCGCTCGTCGTCCCCTTATGCCATAGTTTGTACATTTCATTTGTCATTAGAAACCACATTTGTTTAAGCAAGTCAGGCATATCAACTATGTTTTTTAAAAGGCAGTAAAGGAGCCTGAATGAGCTGTTTCGCTGACAGGCGAGGCTCTGCTGATAGCCAGGTGTAGCAGTGGTAAGGATTCACTCCATGTTGCTGAAAGGAAAGCTCTGCTGCTGGGACAGCTTTATGTAGGCCCTAACAGTTTGTGGGCACCATTTGTCACCGTTATAGTGCAATTAATGTATTGTTTAGTGTTGTGTAGTGGCTTTGCTGGCATGCATATAAAAACTTTTTTATTTTTGCCCCACCAAAACTTACATGCTAAAATCGCCACTGGCTAGGTGCCAAAGTGATGCTCAGAGCCACATCGGGCACACACAGTTGGTTCCCAGGGTCAACATTGAGAATCGCTGAACCTGATATACGCCATATACCATTATACGCATCAGCACCTCCCCACACACTACATTGTTACATACATCAGCACCTCCCCACACACTACATTGTTACATACATCAGCACACGCCCACACATAACATTACAGTACATCAAAGAAAAAGCTAACTAGATCAAAACTTCAGAGTGAATGAGATGTGATCCGCATCTAAACTTTAAAGTGTAGGCTACTTCTTACACCCACTGAGGGACGGAACATGTCTTCACTGTGATAACCTAGCATGTCTATCATGGAGCCCAATGGTAACACTGTACACTTATAACAACTACATAACAATGTCATATTACAAAAAAGATAACTAATAACTATAACTTCTTATAACTGTGTGTGTGTGTGTGTGTGTGTGTGTGTGTGTAGAGGACAGGGGAGCAGGTAGCGGTGAAGGTGTTTAACCATTTGAGCTACAGTCGTCCGTACGAGGTTCAGATGAGAGAGTTTGAGATACTCAGGAGACTCCACCACAACAACATCGTCAAGCTCTTCTCTGTGGAGGAGGTGAGGAGGAGACGAGTTAAGGACGGGAGAGGGGAGGGGAATAGATAATGAGTGAGGAGAAGACTAATATTAGTCTGTATTAGTCTGCTGTTTCAACTCTCCCTTGTATTCATGTATTAACTCTCTCTCTCTCTTTCTCTCTAGCTGAGCAATAAACAAAAGGTGTTGGTGATGGAGTATTGTTCAGGAGGCAGTCTGCTCAGTCTGCTGGAAGAGCCAGAGAATGCCTTCGGTCTGCCAGAGACAGAGTTCCTCATAGTACTACAGTGTGTGGGTGTGTGAGGAGGGTTAGGGAGGTTAGGGGCCTGGGGATGAGGGGAGAAGTTAGTCATCGTCCCCCCCAATTAATGGAATGAACCATTCCTCCTATTTCTTCTAGTGGAAGGGATGAACCATCTGCGTGAGAACGGGGTGGTGCACCGGGACATTAAGCCTGGGAACATCATGCGTCAGGTGGGAGAGGACGGGAGGTCCGTCTATAAGCTAACAGACTTCGGAGCGGCCAGAGAACTAGAGGATGATGAGAAGTTTGTCTCCATCTACGGAACAGAGGAATACCTGGTGAGAGAGAGAGAGTAGAGGAGTAGAGAGGAAAGGTAGTGGAGGAGAGAAGACCGGGAGGGTATGGAGAGAAGAGGGGAGGGGAGATTTAATGTTTTCTGGGATGTATGAGCCTGCAGTGTTTCATGTGCCTCAGCAGATAACATAAATTAGGGCAGGCTATGGTGTGTGTTATTGAGCTTGTTTGTGCATGTGTGTGTGCGCGTGTGTGTAGCACCCAGACATGTATGAGCGTGCAGTACTACGTAAACCCCAGCACAAGGCCTATGGTGTGAGTGTTGACCTGTGGAGTATTGGAGTGACGCTTTACCACGCTGCCGCCGGTTCTTTACCCTTCACACCCTACGGAGGACCCCGCAGGAACAAACCTACCATGTAAGTCTCTGTGTGGTGTGTTTCATCGATTCAGCAGTGAGTGTGCATGTAATTACTATGATGAAATTGTCTAATAATTGCTATTTTATTTCTTTGGGATTCGTCTAAACAAACACAACAACAGCTGAAATAGGAGCTAGCGTCTTCTCCTCTCTCTGCTCCCCCTCTTCCCCTGTCTGGGACGTGCAGGTATAAGATCACCAAAGAGAAGCCAGTAGGGGCCATTGCTGGAGTTCAGAAGGTCAACGACGGACCAATAGAGTGGGACTACCACCTACCAAACAGCTGCCTGCTCTCAAAGTCAGTACCTTTGATTTATTAGGATCCCCATTAGCCAGCGCCAATGGCGACAGCTAGTCTTACTGGGGTCCGACATATTACAGAGAAAATACTTTACAATTTACAAACATTTAAAAACATTAACATGTAGTGTGTCTGTATTTGAGGGGCGTCAGGTAGCCTAGTGGTTAGAATCCCTGTGCTGACAAGGTAAAAATGCCCCTGAACAAGGCAGTTAACCCACTGTTCCCCAGGTGCCGAAGACGTGGATGTCAATTATGGCAGTAATTATGGCAATTACCCCCCCCCCCATCTCTGATTTAGAGGGGTTGGGTTAAATGTGGAAGACACATTTCAGTTGAAGGTATTCAGTTGTACAGCTGACCCCTTTATTTGTATTTATTATGGATCCCCATCTACAACACAAAAT
The DNA here is from genome assembly GCA_003317085.1 of Hucho hucho. NCBI lineage: Eukaryota > Metazoa > Chordata > Actinopteri > Salmoniformes > Salmonidae > Hucho > Hucho hucho. The sequence continues at coordinate 166,405 of QNTS01002753.1, read as the reverse complement.
CCATGTGTATGTGTGCGTATGCTATCGTGTGTATGCATGTGTCTGTGCCTATGTTTGTGTTGCTTCACAGTCCCCACTATTCCATAATCAAATTGTACTGCTTGCATGAGTTACTTTATGTGGAATAGAGTTCCATGTAGTCATGGCTCTACAGTGAGGGAAAAAAGTATTTGATCCCCTGCTGATTTTGTACGTTTGTCCACTGACAAAGAAATTATTAGTCTATAATTTTAATGGTAGGTTTATTTGAACAGTGAGAGACAGAATAACAACAAAAAAATATATAAATTGATTTGCATTTTAATTAGGGAAATAAGTATTTGACCCCTCTGCAAAACATGACTTAGTACTTGGTGGCAAAACCCTAATCACAGAGGTCAGACGTTTCTTGTAGTTGGCCACCAGGTTTGCACATATCTCTGGAGGGATTTTGTCCCACTCCTCTTTGCAGATCTTCTCCAAGTCATTAAGGTTTCAAGGCTGACGTTTGGCAACTGGAACCTTCAGCCACCTCCACAGATTTTCTATGGGATTAAGGTCTGGAGACTGGCTAGGCCACTCCAGGACCTTTATGTGCTTCTTCTTGAGCCACTCCTTTGTTGCCTTGGCCGTGTGTTTTGGGTCATTGTCATGCTGGAATACCCATCCACGACCCATTTTCAATGCCCTGGCTGAGGGAAGGAGGTTCTCACCCAAGATTTGATGGTACATGGCCCCGTCCATCGTCCCTTTGATGCGGTGAAGTTGTCCTGTCCCCTTAGCAGAAAAACACCCCCAAAGCATAATGTTTCCACCTCCATGTTTGACGGTGGGGATGGTGTTCTTAGGGTCA
>QNTS01002753.1:152193-165376 GCA_003317085.1 Hucho hucho | reverse complement strand
CAAGCTGCTTGGCAATGGTCTTGTAGCCCATTCCAGCCTTGTGTAGGTCTACAATCTTGTCCCTGACATCCTTGGAGAGCTCTTTGGTCTTGGCCATGGTGGAGAGTTTGGAATCTGATTGATTGATTGCTTCTGTGGACAGGTGTCTTTTATACAGGTAACAAGCTGAGATTAGGAGCACTCCCTTAAGAGTCTCAGCTCGTTACCTGTATAAAAGACACCTGGGAGCCAGAAATCTTTCTGATTGAGAGGGGGTCAAATACTTATTTCCCTCATTTAAAATGCAAATCAATTTATAACATGCTTTTTTCTGGATTTTTTCTCTCACTGTTCAAATAAACCTACCATTAAAATTATAGACTGATCATTTCTTTGTCAGTGGGCAAACTTACAAAATCAGCAGGGGATCAAATACTTTTTTCCCTCACTGTATGTAGTACTGTGTGCCTCCCATAGTCTGTTCTGGACTTGGGGACTATGAAGAGACCTCTTGTGGCATGTCTTGTGGGGTATGCATGTGTGTCTGAGCTGTGTGCCAGTAGTTCAAACAGACAGCTCGGTACATTCACCTCTCACAAATACAAGTAGTGATGAAGTCAATCTCTCCTCTACTTTGAGCCAGGAGTGATTGACATGCATATTATCAATGTTATCTCTCTGTGTACATCCAAGGGCCAGCCGTGCTGCCCTGTTCTTAGCCAATTGCAATTTTCCTAAGTCCATCTTTGTGGAACCTGACGACACAGCAAAAATAGGGCCTTAGGACGACATGTTGATAGTGCTGTTAAGAAGGCGCTTTATTATGGACAGACTTCTCCCCATCTTAGGTACTGTTGTATCCAAATGTTTTGACGATGACATTTTATAGTCCAGGGTTACTCCAAGCATTTTAGTCTCCTCAACTTGCTCCATTTCCACATTATTCATTACAATATTTAGTTGAGGTTTATGGTTTAGTGAATGATTTGTCCCAAATACAATGCTTTTAGTTTTTGAAATAATAAGGACTAACTTATTCCTTGCCACCCATTCTGAAACTGCCTGCAGCTCTTTGTTGAGTGTTGCATTCATTTCAGTCGCTGTAGTAGCTGACGTGTACAGTGTTGAGTCATCCGCATACATAGACACTCTGGCTTTACTCAAAGCCAGCGGCATGTCATTAGTAAAGATTGAAAAAGGTAAGGACCCTAGACAGCTGCCCTGGGAAATTCCTGATTCTACCTGGATTATGTTGGAGAAGCTTCATTAAAGAACACCCTCTGTGTTCTGTTAGACAAGTAACTCTTTATCCACAATATAGCAGGGGGTGTAAAGCCATAAAACATACGTTTTTCCAGCAGCAGACTGTGATTGATAATGACCAAAGCCGCACTAAAGTCTAACAAAACAGCCCCTATCAATTTCTCTCAGCCAATCATCAGTCATAGCATGTGTATCATCAGTTACACATACATGTCAGTACATACACACAACAAGTAGGTCACAGTAGGTCACAACACATTGTTTCTTATAACACAAGAAGTGACGCAGTCAGTCTTTCCTCAACTCTCAGCCAAGAGACTTGTCATTGCGCCTTTAATGACTGTATCTGAAGTTGCAGTTTAACTCTCTCTCTCTCACTCTCTTTTGTATAGGGGTCTGAGGGGTCAGCTAGTCCCAGTGTTAGCTGGGATACTGGAGGCAGACCAGGAAAAGTGTTGGGCATTTGACCAGTTCTTTTCTGCAACCACAGAGATACTACAGAGAGTCTCAGTCTATCTGTTCTCCCTGCAACAGGCCACAGCTCACCGCTTATACATTCATCACTACAACACGTGAGTCAAACACGCATACACACACACACACACACACACACACACACACCTGTGTTTGACCTACACCCCCATCCCCCCCTCCCAACTCTCCCGTTTCGCTCCCCAGGGCGGCCATCTTCTGTGAGGAAGTTGCGTCTCAGACAGGGGTGGGGCTGGAGCAACAGCACTTCCTGTTCCTGGGTCATGACCTTTCCCTGGAGGGCTCTATGAAGGTGGTCAACTTCCCCTCCACCTCGCCCTCCCAGCCGCTACTTCTGCTTAGCCGCACTCCAGAGACACACGCTGGCCTCCCCTTCAGAGAACGTAAGACACACACACACATAAACAATAAGAACACCTGCTCTTTCCACGACATAGACTGACCAGGTGAAAGCTATGATCTCTTATTGATGTCACTGAAATCCACTTCAGTCAATTTAGATGAAGAGGAGGAGACAGGTTAAAGAAGGATTGTTAAGCCTTGAGACAATTGAAACATGGATTGTGTATGTGTGCCGTTCAGAGGGTGAATGGTCAAGACAAAATATTTAAGTGCCTTTGAAGTCAAATCAAATGTTATTTGTCACATACACGTGTTTAGCAGATGTTATTGTGGGTGTAGTGAAATGCTTGTGCTTCTAGTTCCGACAGTGCAGTAATATCTAACAAGTAATATCTAACAATTTCACAACAAATGCGTAATACACACAAATCTAAGTAAAGGAATACATAAATATATGGACGAGAAAGAGCGGCATAGAATAAGATACAGTAGAATAGTATAGAATACAGTATATACATATGAGATGAGTAATGCAAGATATGTAAACATTATTAAAGTGACTAGTGTTCCATTTATTAAAGTGGCCAATGATTTCAAGTCTGTATGTAGGCAGCAGCCTCTCTGAGTTAGTGATGGCTATTTAACAGTCTGATGGCCTTGAGATAGAAGCTGTTTTTCAGTCTCTCGGTCCCAGCTTTGATGCACCTGTACTGACCTCGCCTTCTGGATGATAACGGGGTGAACAGGCAGTGGCTCGGGTGGTTGTTGTCCTTGATTATCTTTTTATCTACAGGAGGGGGCTGAGCACGCACCCTTGTGGGGCCCCAGTGTTGAGGATCAGCGAAGTGGAGGTGTTGTTTCCTACCTTCACCACCTGGGGGACGGCCCATCAGGAAGTCCAGGACTCAATTGCACAGGGCAGGGTTCAGAACCAGGGTCTCAAGCTTAATGATGAGTTTGGAGGGTACTATGGTGTTGAATGCTGAGCTATAGTCAATGAACAGCATTCTTACATAGGTATTCCTCTTGTCCAGATGGGATAGGGCAGTGTGCAGTGTGATGGCGGTTGCATCATCTGTGGACCTTTTGGGGCGGTAAGCAAATTGGAGTGGGTCTAGGGTATCAGGTAGGGTGGAGGTGATATGATCCTTGACTAGTCTCTCAAAGCACTTCATGATGACAGAAGTGAGTGCTACGGGGCGATAGTCATTTAGTTAATTTACCTTAGCTTTCTTGGGAACAGGAACAATGGTGGCCATCTTTAAGCATGTGGGGACAGCAGACTGGGATAGGGAGCGATTGAATATGTCCGTAAACACACCTTGCGAGGGTTAACACGTTTAAATATCTTACTCACGTCGGCCACGGAGAAGGAGAGCCCATAGTCCTTGGTAGTGGGCCGCGTCGGTGGCACTGTGTTATCCTCAAAGCGGGAAAAGAACGCGTTAAGCTTGTCCGCAACGTATCATGTTTTCATTTTGTGGTCCGTGGTTGTTTGTAGACCCTGCCACATACGTCTCGTGTCTGAGCTGTTGAGTTGTGACTCCACTTTGTCTCTATACTGACGTTTCGCCTGTTTGATTGCTTTGCGGAGGGAATGACTACTCTGTTTGTATTCTGCCATATTCCCAGTCACCTTGCCATGGTTAAATGGGGTAGTTCGCACTTTCAGTTTAGCACGAATGCTGCTATCTATCCACAGTTTCTGGTTAGGGTAGGTTTTAATAGTCACAGTGGGTACAACATCTCCTATACACTTCCTGATAAACTCAGTCACCGTCTCGGTGTACATATATTATTCTCAATATTATTCTCCGAAGCTACCCAGAACATATCCCAGTCCGCGTGATCAAAACAATCTTGAAGCGTGGATTCCGATTGGTCAGACCAGTGTTGAATAGTCCTTAGCACGGGTACTTCCTGTTTGAGTGGGGGAAAATTGGAGTCGTGGTCAAATTTGCAGAAAGGAGGGCGGGGGAGGGCCTTGTATGCATCCCGGAAGTTGGAGTAGCAAAGGTCGAGTGTTTTTCCAGCGCGAGTGCTACAGTCGCTATGCTGATAGGATTTAGGAAGCCTTTTTTTCCTCAAATTTGTTTTGTTGAAATCCCCAGCTACAATAAATGTGGCCTCAGGATATGTGGTTTCCAGTTTGCATAAAGTCCAGTGAAGTTCCTTGAGGGCCGTTGTGGTATCAAGGTATCCTTGAGGGCCGTTGTGGTACCGTTTCCTGTGTGTATCAAGTATGGTCCACCACCCAAAGGACATCCAGCCATCTTGACATAACTGTGGGAAGTATTGGAGTCAACAAGGACCAGCATCCCTGTGGAACGCTTTCGGCACCTTGTAGACTCTATGCCCCAACGAATTGAGGCTGTCCTTAATGTTTTGTACACTCAGTGTTAATGGGTATTGTAATTGATTAATAAACTATAAATGATGTGTTTTGTCCTCTGTAGCTGAGATGCCCAACATCCCATCCCGGTTTGACGTTATGGCAGACTACTCTTTCTCCAAGGTAAGTTTATCACTCCACACACGTGAGTGATGACATGGGATCCAGCACCTTGTGATCAACTGGAAGAGACAGTTAAAACTCTCAGCTGAATGGTCTGTTGATGGTTGTGTTTTTCTATTTAGTGAATCAGTCTCTTTTCTCTCCTCTCTCTCATTCTCCTCTGTCTAGTTGATAGTAGGAGTGGTCTATCAGTACCTGAGGATAGTGCGTTCCTTACACACACACAGAGAGCTGTTCCTACATGGATACTACAGCTACATGTGAGACCCACACACACACCATGACAACAAACCAGCAACATCCCATCGATCTGCCATGACCCATGCTCTCCCCTCTCTGTCTCTACCCAGGGAGAAGGTGGGTAGGGAGTGTGGTGACGCGCTGCTCAGTATCAGCATGGTCAACATGAGACTGCACTCCTGCCTCAGCTCTGAGCACAGACTACACACACTGTGAGTGACAGACAAGACCACATACACACACTCACATACAAAACACTTACAATCTCAGTCAGTCATTGTCACATTGTGAGCAGTGAATACCTAAACCAGTTGTATCTTTACTTTAATTCACCTCTCACCCTCCCTCCTGTCCTCCACCTCTCACCCTCCCTCCTGTCCTCCTCTCACCCTCCCTCCCTCCCTCCTGTCCTCCTCATCCTCACCTCTCACCTTCTCTCCCTCCTGTCCTTCACATCCTCACCTCACCCTCCCTCCTGTCCTCCTCATCCTCACCTCTCACCCTCCCTCCTGTCCTCCTCTCACCCTCCCTCCTTCCTGTCCTCCTCTCACCCTCCCTCCTGTCATCCTCACCTCTCACCCTCCCTCCCTCCTGTCCTCCTCATCCTCACCTCTCACCCTCCCTCCTGTCCTCCTCTCATCCTCTCCTCTTGCAGAGGACAGTTCCCCCTGCAAGCCCCAGACTCCACTGACGACAGCAAGAAGCTGCGACTGGTGAGAGACATGCCGTTGAAACTGACTGGGGAAGGGTGTTGGGTGGTGGGGAGGATCCTTGACACTGGCTGTGTCTGTCTCTCTTGAGGTTTAGGCTGGTGTTGTTTGTCCTTGTTCATTCCATGTAGATCAGGGAGAACCTGCCAGTGTACGCCGGAGGGATCCGGGAATTCCAGACCCGTCTAGAACACCTGCACGTAGAACTGGCCAAACACTCTGAGAATCTGGCTGAGGACAACAGGTGAGACTTTCTTCATAATGTTTATGCCTGTTCCGTCCTTATTCACATCTCTACAAGGGCTCAGGCCAAGGGGTTGCAGTGTGCAGAGTTGGGGTTATAAAATAGCATCTGGTGTGAACTCTGACCCCTCACCTCTACAGCATCCAGAAGATGGAGGTCCTCCTGGAGAAAATCATGGCTATCCACCAGCAGTACCGCAAGGACCGACTGACTGGAAGTGTGTGTGTGTGTGTGTGTGTGTGTGTGTGTGTGTGTGTGTGTGTGTGTGTGTGTGTGTGTGTGTGTGTGTGTGTGTGTGTGTGTGTGCCCTTCTATGTCTAACGTGTGCCTCCCGTGTGTTGAGTGTTTAATAAATGTCTCCCTTGTGATTGTCCTAGAGCTTGCCTACAATGATGAGCAGATACACAAGTTTGAGAAGTGAGTATGTCAGCATTGTTTCTGATGAAAATGTGGTGTGTGTGTATCATATCCCTCTTTCTCTCTACTAGGATCCACCTGTCGTCCCATATAAAGCGTGTGAAGGTTCTGTTTAGAGAGGAATGTCTACAGAAGTATCGAGACCTGCTGGCCTCAGCATCGACCTGGAGCAGGTTAGACACACACACACTTTTTAGTGATATCAACTCGCTCCTCATGCTGTTGTGTTGTCAGTGTTCTTTATTTGTGTGTTGTCAGTGTTCTCCGTGAGATGCAGTGCAGGCTGTCAGACTTTGGCAATTTCTCCCGAGGGCTGATGGGGGACCTGGAAATGTGTGAGGAGCGCCAGAACAAGGTTTTCCCTTAACTATAAAAATTGTTTAATAATAAATAAATACAAATATTAAAACAATATATTGATATAGAGAAATATAATAACTATATAATAATTAATAACTGACTATAATAATGTTGTTTAACACTATATATTTTTTTATTAAAACAAGATATTGATTGAGAGAAAAAAAGTGGTTTACCTTTGACCTGTAATCTGTAGCATCATCCCTACACCAATAAGCGTCTGTAAAGATAACACTGACCATGGTCCTGCTGTGCTCTCCTCAGTTCCTGGACAGAGTCCTGCTCAGAGCCCAGACAGGACAGACAGGACCAGGGGGTCAGGAGGCCACACCCAGGGACAAGGAACACATGGTCCTCAGGTGTGTGTGTGTGTGAGACGTGTGTGTGTGTGTGTGTGTGAGAGACGTGTGTGTGTGTGTGTGTGTGTGTGAGAGAGAGATGTGTGTGTGTGAGAGATGTGCCTGGCTGCATGTGCGTGTAAACCCCTGTGTTTAATCGGTGTGTGTCCAGGATGCACCAGCTAAAGGAGGAGATGGAGATAGTGGTGAGAGAGTTGCAATCCAACAACAGCATCATTGAGAGGTCAGTGGCCTTAACCTCCTAACCTTAGCCCATAACCCTAACCTCCTAACCTTAGCCCCTAACCTTAACCTCTAACCTCCTAACCTTAGTCCCTAACCTCCTAACCTTAGCCCTTAACCTCTATACTCCTAACTTTATCCCCTAAACTTAACCTCTAACCTCCTAACCTTAGCCCCTAACCTCCTAACCTTAGCCCCTAACCTCCTAACCTTAATTTCTAATCTCCTAGCCTTAGCCCCTAACCCTAACCTCCTAGCCTTACCCCTAACCTCCTAATCTTAGCCTCTAACCTCCTAACCTTAGCCTCTAACCTCCTAACCTTAACCTCTAACCTCCTAACCTTAGCCCCTAACCTCCTAACCTTAACCTCCTAACCTTAGCCCCTAGCCGTAACCTCTAACCTCTTAACCTTAACATCTGACCTTAGCCCCTAACCTCCTAACCTTAACCTCCTAACCTTAACCTCCTAACCTTAGCCCCTAACCTTAACCTCTAACCTCCTAACATTAACTTCTAACCTTAAACTCCTAACCTTAACCTCTAACCCTTAATTCTAACTCTAACGCTAACCTCCTATCCGTGCCAAATCACACATAGTTGTCCCCCTCAAGTGTTTCATCTGAAGGATAAACTAGCATTGACTATGTCCCAAAATATGTCTCAAATGGTAACCTATTCCCTATATAGTGCACTACTTTTGACCAGGGCCCAACGTAGTGAACTCTATAGGGAATAGGGTGCCCTTATGGGACACGCTTTATTAAGACCTGACTCTTTCTCTTCTGCAGTCTGGGAGCTGTCACCTCTGCAACCATGCTGGAGCCTGATCTACCCAGACCCATCGGACTGTGACCAGACGACCGACAGACAGACAGACAAATGAACAGACAGACAGACAGACAAATGAACAGACAGACATATGAACAGACAGACAGATGAACAGACAGACATATGAACAGACAGACAGACAGACATATGAACAGACAGACAGACATATAAACAGACAGACAGAAGAGAGAGGGGTAGATAGATTCCCTCATCTACCCAGTGCTCCTGCTGAAATGGGTCAAACGGAAGCTCAGGACTAAAGACAATATGGTGTCATTAGTATGTGTGTGCCATGATTAAACCCAGAAATTAACCACTGGACGTGTGAAATCATAATGCGATTTAAACATTTGTTTATGTTGATATGATTGCCCGGCTACAAAGTCACAAGGGAGAACATACAGTGGGTGACATCAGCTGCCTTCAGAGATGAAACGTGAGGGAATGACATATAGAGAACACACTCGCAGAGCACACACACATGACACACAATTGATTAGCTATTTAGCAGTCTTGTTTAGAAGTCTTATGGCTTGGGGGTAGAAGCTGCCACTTGCCGTGCGGTAGAGAGAAGCTGGAGTCTTTGACAATGTTTTGTGCCTTCCTCTGACACGGCCTGGTATAGAGGTCCAGGGTGGCAGGGAGCTCGGCCCCAGTAATGTATTGGCCATACGGACATACCCCACCAAGCGGTGATGCAGCCAGTCAAGATGCTCTCGATAACTTTTTGAGGATTTGAGGGCCCATGACAAATCTTTTCAGCCTCCTGACTTCACTGTGAAAGTACTGAATATCTACAACCTCTCAATTTGACTCAGTGCCAACTGGTTTGAGAATGACAGATGAAGAGTAGACTGACAAACAGGAGGTTTTCCTGAGTAAACAAGAAACAACTAAACTCATCACAATGTAAACTAAATACACTATCATAGTGTGAAAGTGAAAGGTATTTGTGTATGAGCCTCATGTGTGCGTGGTTGGGTGTTTGTGAGAGGGGTGTTCTGCAAACCGTTGGGGGAATTTCTGTCTCGTGGGGAACAAGCTCACTGCGTCATGTGGTTTCTTATAAAACAGATAATGTATTGTGACATGGAAATGTTATACTTTTCCTAATCGTAACACAGTACGCTAAATGGTCTGCATTTGTACTTCTTCATAAGCTATGTACGTGGATGGATTCACTGATGTCTACCCCCATGTTTCTAGGTTCAGTGTACTGTAGGCTAATGGCAACAGAACAAGTTCAGAAGTTCATGGATTTTTTGTCTTCGGGCTCAATCACCAACAAATTATTCCATAATAATGATTGGTAAGAATGGTGAAAAACAAAATATGTCAATGTCATCATCATCTGTAGCAGTAGTAATATAGTGCAGTAGTAGTAGCCTATAGTAGGCCCATATCAAATCAAATTGTATTTAGTGTAAACCTTACTGTGAAATGCTTACGTACAAGCCCTTAACCAACAATACAGTTCAAGAAATAGAGTTAAGAAAATATTTACTAAATAAACTAAAGTAAAACAAGAAAATGACATAATAACGAGGCTATATCCAGGGGGTAATGGTACCAAATTTGCAGGGGGTACAGATTAGTCAAGGTAATTTGTAAAGTGACTATGCATAGATAATAAACAGCGAGTAGCAGCAGAGTATAAACAAAGGGGGGGGGGGTCAATGTAATATTCCGGTGGCAATTTGATTAATTGTTCAGCAGTCTTATGGCTTTGGGGTAGAAGCTGTTAAGCAGCCTTTTGGTCCTAGACTTGGCGCTGGATCTGCGGACCCATGCCAAAAAAATGTCAGTCTCCTGAAGAGGAAAAGGTTTTGTCGTGCCCTCTTCACAACTGTCTTGGTATTTTGGACCATGATAGTTTGTTGGTGATGTGGACACCATGAACTTGAAACTCTCGACCCGCTCCACTTCAGCCCCTGTAGTCCACGATAATCTCCTTTTGTCTTGCTCACATTGAGGTAGAGGCTGTTGTCCTGGCACCACACTGCCAGGTCTCTGACCTCCTCCCTATAGGCTCTCATCGTTGTCGGTGATCAGGCCTACCACTGTTGTGTCATCAGCAAACTTAATTATGTTTTTGGAGTCGTACTTGGCCACGCAGTCGTGGGTAAAAAAAGAGTACAGGAGGGGACTAAGCACTCACCCCTGAGGGACCCAAGTGTTAAGGATCAGCGTGGCAGATGTGTTGTTGCCTACCCTTACCACCTGGGGGCGGCCCGTCAGGAAGTCCAGGATCCAGTTGCAGAGGGAGGTGTTTAATCCCAGGGTCCTTAGTTTATTGATGAGCTTTGAGGGCACTATGGTGTTGAACGCTGAGCTGTAGTCAATGAACAGCATTCTCACATAGATGTTCCTTTTGTCCAGGTGGGAAAGGGTAGTGTGGAGTGCGATTGAGATTGTGTCATCTGTGGATCTGTTGGGGCGGTATGTGAATTGGAGTGGGTCAAGGGTTTCCAGCATGATGATGTTGATGTGAGCCATGACAAGCCTTTCAAAGCACTTCATGGCTATAAATAGTGTAGTAGTAGGCTACTGTAATAATTGTACAAATAATAACAGTACTGTAGTATTAGTAGAAGTAACCTAGTAGTAGTTTAATCCCTGCCTACACTGTCATGTAAAATCACTGAATAATCCCTGGATTAAGCACACTGCCGCTTTAAGAGTGCTCGTCCCCCTGTGGCATTTAAACGCTTTCAGAATCGTCGTTGCAGATGTGTCACACTTCATGCCTGGCTCGCGCTTCAATTTAGTTTACATTCACCGCACACGCACCGATACACACACATTATTAGGGCATTGTATTAGGAGCAGGGAAATGGCTTCAGTGAGTGTGGTGGGACCAGGACAGCATCGTCCAGCTCCAGACCAGGAGTTTTTCTTTAAGGAAATAACGGCCACCGAGAAGAAGAAAATAACCTTACCGAGGAAATACTCCCTGGAGAAGATGGTGACCAGGAAGATATCGGTGACGCGGGAGTGCGGTTCGGTTTCGGTCTTAGCAGTCACAGCAACCACGCTAAACCCGTCCCTGACCCCGGCACACCATAGACCAGCAGCCGAGGTAGGAGGGGGGAATCCTGGGGTGAGAAGTGGGGCTCAGCCGGGGCTGGTGCCACGTAGCTTGGAGAGAGAAAGCGACAGCAGCAGGCCTGATTGTGGGCACACCGAGAGAGACACGACAGCGGCGAGGGAGGACACTGGTCAAAGCGGACGGAGGGCAAGCGGCAATGAACATGCCGGTAACGGAGGGAGTTCACTCAAGACCGTCACAAATGTTCGGTCAAGCACATCCGCCAACGAACAGATAGCAGATGCCAAGTGTGACAGATCAAGCGCGCCCACAAACGGACACACTGGCGCACACTCAGATCGGGACCGGCCAGTCATTATGCGCGCATCCCACAGCCTCCCTGGTGAGACCCCCGGGCCGGGTACCAAAAGGGACACCCGGGGGCCGCCGATGGAGCGGTTGACACAGGGAAGGACAGGGGTCGTTAAACTCGCGCGCACAGAACCACACCGGAAGGAGGCCTGGTCAATATTTGCCTCCCAGGAGCAGGAGGACCCGCGCGTGCGGGCGGAGACAGGAGAGGGCCACCTGTTCTGGACCAGAACAGTTACTCAGGACTGGTGCGACGTTTGTAACCAGCCAATCAACGCCCAGCAGGCGCTCAAGTGTAAAAGTAAGTAGTAGGCTAAGCCATGACAGTATAGGACAAATACGTGTAACTGTTGCTTTACTTCAATATAATAGAGATGGTTTGTGCTTGATTGCTTTTCTTTCACCTGGTGTGATAGTGCAGAATTGCTTTGAATGATGTGCTGTGACATCATAGTTTGGAAATGAGGCTTGACCTCATACCAAGGTGGAAACTGCTGACTGTTTTTGCGTCTGGCTTAAATGTGAAGCGCACTATCAGGCCAGGACTAGACTAGCAATATACTCTTTTACCTTTATTTAACTAGGCAAGTCAGTTAAGAACAAATTCTTATTTTCAATGACACCTAGGAACAGTCGGTTGACTGTCCAGAAGGATAGATTTTTACCTTGTCAGCTCAGGGATTTGACCTTGCAACTCTAACCACTAGGCTACCTGCCGGCCATTCAGAGAGAGAGAGCGAGAGAGCGTGACTTTGCCAAGCATTCAGAGCTGCAGCCAGCAACCTCCTATGGAAACCTCATTATCTTGTCCTCCCAGACTCGTCTCTCTGTCCCCCTATCCTCCTCCAGCCTCCCCCGCCCGCCTCCCAATGTCTCAGTGTCACAGCGTGATTTGCAAGCACAGCTTCAGGCATTAGCCTACGCAGAGAGACAGGAATGAGGGAGAAAGAGAGAGAGAAGGACAAAGTTAGTTTAGGAAGTCTAGAGTTATGAGTGTGTTCATGGAATATTAAGCTAGTGCATGTGTCAGTACTACCGTAGGTCATCTGCCATTGTCATATCTGTCTGGGGGTATTTTTGGTCCCAGTTATCTTCTCATGTGTGGCTGCTCTGGAGGGTAAGGGGGTGGCATGTTTGTGTCTGTGTGTTTTAACTGGAGGTTCAAAAAGACATGGCTCAGGTGTCATCTAGCCCACATTCAATCCTACTGGTTCTCTGTCACCACGGTTCTCTGTCACCACGGTTCTCTGTCACCACGGTTCTCTGTCACCACGGTTCTCTCTCACACACATCACACTACTTTCTTCGGTACACATAGCGTCATTTTGCTCTACTTCCACTGTTAACAATGCAACAACAGTGAATCAGGCTTTCATGGACTCCTATGTCCTATGTAGGCTCTATGTCAGGGTGCTCAGATGACATAATGGCGATGTCCTGACAGATGCATAGAGAAGACAGCAGGTCATAGATTAGAATGATATAACACACACCTCACTGCTCTGGGCTGCAGAGGGTTAGACCAAGCAAGTGTGTGTGTGTGTGTGTGTGAGAGAGAGAGAGCTGAGCTGGCAGTGTGTCAGCAGTCATGCAGTCATGGGGAGGCTGTGAGTAACTACAGAGGACTCAGAGAGAACTAAAGTGGGAAGGGGAGGGGAAGAAGAAAGAACAAGAAAATGTAAGAGAATGGTAGTGTAAGAGAGTGGAAAGAGAAGAATAAAGGAGAAGTGTTTGGCGATGAGGAGAAAGGAAACAAAGGAGAGCGAGAGAGCACAGGGAGAGGGTGGAGTGAGAGGGCACAGGGAGAGGGC
>QNTS01002753.1:123972-151600 GCA_003317085.1 Hucho hucho | reverse complement strand
GGCACAGGGAGAGGACGGAGAGAGAGGGCACAGGGAGAGGACGGAGAGAGAGGGCACAGGGAGAGGGCGGAGAGAGGGCAGAGAGATGATGGGTAAAGAGTCAAGGACAAAAAGGGAAGGACGGAAGACAGGGAAGAGAGAAGAGGATGGAGAGAGAAAGGGATGAGACTAATAGAAAGAGAGGGAGAGTAGATGAGATGACCTCAGCCACCCGAGCCACAGCCTGTTCACCCCGCTACCATCTAGAAGGCAAAGACAGTACAGGTGCATCAAAGCTGGGCCCGAGAGAGTGAAAAACAGCTTCTATTTCCAGGCCATCAGACTGTTATAATCACCACTAGCCAGCCTCTGCCCAGTACCCTGCCCTGAACTTAGTCACTGTTACTAGCTGGCAACCACCCGGGACTCCACCCTGCAAATCAAATCAAAGTTTATTTGTCACGTGCGCCGAATACAACAGGTGTAGAACTTACAGTGAAATGCTTACTTACAGGCTCTAAGCAACAGTGCAAAAAAGGTATTAGGTGAACAATAGGTAAGTAAAGGGATAAAAACAACAGTAAAAAAGACAGTGAAAAATAACAGTAGCGAGGCTATATACAGTAGCGAGGCTATAACAGTAGCGAGGCTATAACAGTAGCGAGGCTACATACAGGCACCGGTTAGTCGGGCTGATTGAGGTAGTATGTACATGAATGTATAGTAAAAGTGACTATGCATATATGATAAACAGAGAGTAGCAGCAGTGTAAAAAGAGGGGCTGGGGGGGCACACAATGCAAATAGTCCGGTTAGCCATTTGATTACCTGTTCAGGAGTCTTATGGCTTGGGGGTAAAAACTGTTGATAAGCCTTTTTGTCCTAGACTTGGCACTCCGGTACCGCTTTCCATGGGGTTGTAGAGAGAACAGTCTATGACTGGGGTGGCTGGGGTCTTTGACCATTTTTAGGGCCTTCCTCTGACACCGCCTGGTGAAGAGGTCCTGGATGGCAGGCAGTCGATGAGAATGGGGGCGTGCTCGGTCCTCTTTTTCCTGTAGTCCACAATCATCTCCTTAGTCTTGGTTACGTTGAGGGTTAGGTTGAGGGATGCACCTTAGAATGGCGGCTGGAGGGGATGGCTGACATTTTACGTGCTCCCAACCATTTGTGCTATTTTGTTAGTGTTTTCGAGTTGTTTGTAACTTATTTTTTTACTTATTTTGTACATAATGTTGCTGCTACCGTCTCTTATGACCGAAAATTACTTCTGGACACCGATTACTCACCTCAAACTGGAAGAATATTTTTTCTTTAACGAGTCCGAAGCGAAGGATATACTGCTTTCTCAGGAACAGGCCCAAATCCCCATCATTTGCATGAAGAAAACACAGGAAAAAAGGGGGCGGAGGTCGGGCTGCCTTCTGAGAATTCATAGGCGATTGAGTAAACTCCCACTGTCATCTCTTCTATTGGCCAAGGTGCAATCATTAGAAAATAAAATGGATGACCTACGATCAAGGTTATACTTCCAATGGGACATTAAAAATTGTAATATCTTATGTTTCACCGAGTCGTGGCTGAACGACGACACGGATAATATAGAGCTGGCGGGATTTTCCATGCACCAGCAGGACAGAGAAGCTACAGGGGCGCGGGTGTGTGTCTATTTGTCAATAACAGCTGGTGTGCGATGTCTAATATTAAAGAAGTCTCGAGGTATTGCTCGCCTGAGGTAGAGTACCTTATGATAAGCTGTAGACCACACTATCTACAAAGAGAGTTCTCATCTATATTATTCATAGCCATCTATTTACCACCACAAACCGATGCTGGCATCGCACTCAACCAGCTCATTAAATAGTACCCGCAAAACACCAGTCTCAACGTCAACAGTGAAGAGACGACTCCGGGATGCTGGCCTTCTAGTCAATTGGAGGTGTACCTGTGGATGTATTTCAAAGCCTACCTTCAAACTCAATGCCTCTTTGCTTGACATCATGGGAAAATCAAAAGAAATCAGCCAAGACCTCAGAAAAAAATTGTAGACCTCCACAAGTCTGGTTCAGCCTTGGGAGCAATTTCCAAACGCCTGAAGGTGCCACGTTCATCTGTACAAACAATAGTACGCAAGTATAAACACTATGGGACCACGCAGCCGTCATACCGCTCAGGAAGGAGACGCGTTCTGTCTCCTAGAAATGAACGTACTTTGGTGCATAAAGTGCAAATCAATCCCAGAACAACAGCAAAGGACCTTGTGAAGATGCTGGAGGAAACAGGTACAAAGTATCTATATCCACAGTAAAACGAGTCCTATATCGACATAACGTGAAAGGCCGCTCAGCAAGGAAGAAGCCACTTCTCCAGAACCACCATAAAAAAACTGACTATGGTTTGCAACTGCACATGGGGACAAAGATCGTACTTTTTGGAGAAATGTCCTCTGGTCTGATGAAACAAAAATAGAACTGTTTGGCCATAATGACCATCGGGATGTTTGAAAGAAAAAGGGGGATGCTTGCAAGCCGAAGAACACCATCCCAACCGTGAAGCACGGGGGTGGCAGCATCATGTTGTGGGGGTGCTTTGCTGCAGGAGGGACTGGTGCACTTCACAAAATAGATGGCATTGTGAAGAAGGAAAATTATGTGGATATATTGAAGCAACATCTCAAGACATCAGTCAGGAAGTTAAAGCTTGGTCGCAAATGGATCTTCCAAATGGACAATGACCCCAAGCATACTTCCAAAGTTGTGGCAAAATGGCTTAAGGACAACAAAGTCAAGGTATTGGAGTGGCCATCACACCTAAGTCCTATAGAAAATTTGTGGGAAGAACTAAAAAAGCGTGTGCGAGCAAGGAGGCCTACAAACCTGACTCAGTTACACCAGCTCTGTCAGGAGGAATGGGCCAAAATTCACTTAACTTATTGTGGGAAGCTTGTGGAAGACTACCTGAAACGTTTGACCCAAGTTAAACAATTTAAAGGCAATGCTACCAAATACTAATTGAGTGTATGTAAACTTCTGACCCACTGGGAATGTGATGAAAGAAGTAAAAGCTGAAATGAATCATTCTCTCTACTATTATTCTGACATTTCACATTCGTAAAATAAAGTGGTGATCCTAATTGACCTAAAACAGGGATTTTTACTAGGATTAAATGTCAGGAATTGTGAAAAACTGAGTTTAAATGTATTTGGCTAAGGTGGATGTAAACTTCCAACTTCAACTGTATATCGGATCCATTCTAGATCCATATAGTACATATAATCTTAATAAAATGCAGGCTATAATCTCATAGAGCAGTTTGGATTAGAAACACTAATCCCTCTATATGTATTAATCTTGTGTGTGTGTGTGTGTGTGTGCGCGTGTGTGTGTTCCACAGAGCTTCCACTCACTCCATCCACCACCACCACTTCCTAATGAACCTGATCGTGAGTGTTGCATTACAGCCATTTTGTGCCTGAGTGAAGCCCAATACTGTACAGTTTCTTACTTTACCCCTCCTTGGTCTAAAACTGCAATCTCGCAAAATGATAGTGTTATCCAGGGACAGGAACAATGGAGAGAGAGGAGTTCTCAGCTAGGCTGGCGATATAGGGTAAATTCAAAGGCAACAAGGGGGTTTGGGGTGTTTGTAGTGGTGATGAACTTGGCCCCTCAAGCTAAACGAGATCATGTCTGGGTCTTCAGATCAGTGTTGTTTATTACACACAGTGTTGCATCCATTAATTTTCAGGAGTCAAAATGTATTCCCATTCAAAATCCTATTTTCCCTAACCCCTAAACCTAACCCTTAAACTGAACCTTAACCCCGAACCCCTACACCTTAACGTCAAACCATAAAACTTTAAGCCTAAAATAGTGTTTTAACAAATTCAAGACATGAAAAAAGTCCTGACTTTAAAAACAAAATCTGGATATTCTGGTGACTTGTGTTCCTGATAAGGTAAGAAAACATGTACACACAGGTTTTTCTCTCTCTCACACACACACACACACACACTAAAGGGGACTCTGTCTTGCTCTCGTCTCTCTCTCTGGCTTTCTCTCTCTCTCTCTCTCTTTTCTTGCTTCATCTCAGAAAACAGACAGACTTGTGGTCTATTGTTGCCATGATTCTCAACTTGATATTGTTGAGTTGAGTGAGTTGGAGAGTGATGAGATATAGCCTAGTCTTTTGTTAGCTCAGCCCCTCCCCATCCACACATGGCAGACAGGCAGACAGACAACTATAATACTAAGAGCAGACATCCAGTCTTAAAGGCTGGTGACCGACAGATATAATACCTATGACAGACATGAAACAGCTCCTTATGTCTGTCTCTCTTACACTTATCTGGCTAGTTTAGGATCACTCCTCCCCTCCTCCCTCTATCTTCGCTCTCTTTCCTCTCGCTCTTCCTCCTTTTTCCTCTTCCTCTCATCCCTCTTTCTCTCACTACCCCCTCTTTTCTCTGTCTATCTCTCCTCCTCCCGCTCTCTCTCTTGTTATGATGTCTGTAGTCGGTTTATAATCCCAGATGAGGCAACTCCTTCTGTGGGGTTAAGAGATTAACCTTTAATTAAAGGTCTCTAAAGTTGCTGTCGTAGAAACGCACACATAGATACACAAACACACACTCTCTCTCCTCTCTTCTGTTCTCTCTCTCCTGCTCTCGCTCTTTCAATAGGCTTAATTGGCATGGGAAACAGATGTTTACATAGCCAAAGCAAGTGAAATAGATAATAAACAGAGAGGCAGGCAGGCGTTGAGTCTGTCTTTGGTCACTGCTTCCATAGGAAAACATGGGGAGTGACACTGGCACTGATGACACACTAGGCAGGCAGACAGACTGGGGACATTTTAGCAGAAACTGACAGGAAAGGCAAAAGGGGGATACCTAGTCAGTTGTACAACTGAATGCCTTCAACTGAAATGTGTCTTCTGCATTTAACCCAACCCCTCTGAATCAGAGAGGTGTGGGGACTGCCTTAATCGACATCCACGTCTTCAGTGTCCGGGGAACAGTGGGTTAACTGCCTTGCTCAGGGGCAGAATGGCAGATTGTTACCTTGTCAGCTCAGGGATTCGATCCAGCAACCTTTTGGTTACTGGCCCAATGCTCTAACCACTAGGCTACCAAAGCAGAGAAAATAGGAGATCAACCCTCTTGCAGTGAGCCTGTATATTTTGGCCTGTTGTGATGTGTCACTGTTGCCTTAGGCCTAACAAAGCTCTCTCCATTGGTAGCTAGTATACTGGTATTTTATGGAGATACTCTCCATATTCCCTCCCTAAAGTATAACCTGTCCCCCCCCTTAGCCAACATATACCGTGCGCCCTCCCTGTATCCTAAACCCTATGCCCTACCCCATCCCCTACACAGTGCTGGCCTTGTCTTCAGCAGCAGCCATAGCAGTCTGACTGTGTGTTACTCTCAAAGCTCCTTTTGACTCCACCAGAGGAAGCAGAGGGTGTTAATGGCTCTTAGCTTCCTGTACACACATACCACTGCTACACATGTTTAATAAACCACCAGCCCAGCAGACATCAACATTGGGCCAGGCAGGCAGAAATGTTCAAAGTGTGTGCAGGGATGTTGTCAGTCATAGAGAAACATTATACACTTTACAACTCAATGTCATGATGCTGCCTCCGAGCTTTCCATTCACCCCTTCATGATGAGTTTATGGCATGCATGGTTAGGGTTATGGCTAGGGTTAGGGTTGAGCCAGGGTGTGGACATGGAGCTAGGGTTAGTGTTAGGGGTGAGCCAGGGTGTGGACATGGAGCCAGGGTTAGTGTTAGGGGTGAGCCAGGGTGTGGACATGGAGCCAGGGTTAGTGTTAGGGGTGAGCCAGGGTGTGGACATGGAGCTAGGGTTAGTGTTAGGGGTGAGCCAGGGTGTGGACATGGAGCTAGGGTTAGGTTTTAAGATTTTTTTTTAAGAATAAGGAAATGTGGTTTAAGATTCCAAATATTAGTTGAACTGTTATGGCTGCCTTGGGTTGAATACCAACGAGTGATGTTGTCTTCACATAAGAGACTATCTCCTATATCTCTCTCTGTGTGTGTGTGTGTGTGTGTGAGAGCTGATGCAGTTCTCCTGTATGTGTGACAGATCTGTGGGGAGTTTTACTCAGGCTATTTTTAGGGTGCCCTTGGCAGGCCCTGGGACTGCTCAAAGGTGGCTTGTGGAGACGACAGTGTGTGTGTAACTACCTCGTCTTCAAGGGTGTTAGAGAAAGGAGGAGTGGGCACACAACAGGTGCTACACACAAACACAAAGAAGAAGACAGTAGTGTAAAAAAGAATATATTAAGTGGCTGCCAGTTCAGCAGTGCATGGAGAGACACTACAGTAGTAGGCTTGATTACCAACAACGACGAGACGGCCTACAGGGAGGAGGTGAGGGCCCTCGGCGTGTGGTGTCAGGAAAATAACCTCAGCGTCAACAAAACAAAGGAGATGATCGTGGACTTCAGGAAACAGAAGAGGGAGCACCCCCCTATCCACATTGACGGGACAGTAGTGGAGAAGGTAGAAAGTTTTAAGTTCCTCGGCGTACACATCACGGACAAACTGAAATGGTCCACCCACACAGACAGCGTGGTGAAGAAGGCGCAACAGCGCCTCTTCAACCTCAGGAGGCTGAAGAAATTTGGCTTGTCACCTGTATCACCGCCTGGTACGACAACTGCTCCGCCCACAACCGTAAGGCTCTCCAGAGGGTAGTGAGGTCCGCACAACGCGTCACCGGGGGTAAACTACCTACCCTCCAGGAAACCTACACCACCCGATGTCACAGGAAGGCCAAAAAGATCATCAAGGACAACAACAAACCGAGCCACTGCCTGTTCACTCCGCTATCATCCAGAAGGCGAGGTCAGTACAGGTGCATCAATGCTGGGACCGAGAGACTGAAAAACAGCTTCTATCTCAAGGCCAGCAGACTGATAAACAGCCATCACTAACATTGAGTGGCTGCTGCCAACATACTGACTTAAATCTCTAGCCACTTTAATAATTCAAATTGGATGAATAAATGTATCACTAGTCACTTTTAACAATGCTGCTTTATGTAATGTTTACATACCCTACATTACTCATCTCATATGTAATAACTGTACTCTATACCATTGGTTCCCAACCTGGGGTCCGCGCCCCCCTCAGGGGGGCGCCAGAGTTCACAGGGGGGGCGCGAGAGCGGATATGCTTTGAGGTGAATAAAGATGCATAAAATGTTCCACTAATAATTTTATATAAAACATTTTTTTCAAAGTTTAAAAAAAATCATATGCTTACAATGCCAATATAAGGCAGTCAAAAAGTATCTCTTATATAAAATAATTATTTAAATTTTGCGCGCACACGGTCACTTGCTCAATGTGCTTGTTGTCATCGTAACGGCAAAAGGAAAATGGCAGAGAAACGTAAATGCGGTGATTCTTCATCAGAGGCATAGAAAAAGTTAAGACACTATGACAAAACCTACATACATTTTGGTTTTATTGAAGGCCAAGACAAGTCTCGGCCAGAATGTGTCTTTTGTGGTGAAAAACTGGCAAACGACAGCATGAAACCAAGCAAAATGAAAAGACACCAGGAAACGAAGCATCCAGAGACAATCGGCAAAGATAAGGAATTCTTAGAGAGAAAAAAAGAGATGGCTCTGTCAAAAAGATCGACAGACATCAGAACAGTATTCGAAAGAGCAGGTAGTGATTTACAGAAGGCCACTAAAGTTTCCTTTGAGTGTTCGCTGTTGATTGCCAAGGCAAAAAAGCCGCATAATATTGGAGAGGAGTTAATCAAACCCGCCTGCATTAAAATAGTGGAGGGACTATGTGGCCCGCAAGCAGCTGAAAAGGTTAAATCNCATTGGTTCCCAACCTGGGGTCCGCGCCCCCCTCAGGGGGGCGCCAGAGTTCACAGGGGGGGCGCGAGAGCGGATATGCTTTGAGGTGAATAAAGATGCATAAAATGTTCCACTAATAATTTTATATAAAACATTTTTTTCAAAGTTTAAAAAAAATCATATGCTTACAATGCCAAGATAAGGCAGTCAAAAAGTATCTCTTATATAAAATAATTATTTAAATTTTGCGCGCACACGGTCACTTGCTCAATGTGCTTGTTGTCATCGTAACGGCAAAATCAAAAGGAAAATGGCAGAGAAACGTAAATGCGGTGATTCTTCATCAGAGGCGAAGAAAAAGTTAAGACACTATGACAAAACCTACATACATTTTGGTTTTATTGAAGGCCAAGACAAGTCTCGGCCAGAATGTGTCTTTTGTGGTGAAAAACTGGCAAACGACAGCATGAAACCAAGCAAAATGAAAAGACACCAGGAAACGAAGCATCCAGAGACAATCGGCAAAGATAAGGAATTCTTAGAGAGAAAAAAAGAGATGGCTCTGTCAAAAAGATCGACAGACATCAGAACAGTATTCGAAAGAGCAGGTAGTGATTTACAGAAGGCCACTAAAGTTTCCTTTGAGTGTTCGCTGTTGATTGCCAAGGCAAAAAAGCCGCATAATATTGGAGAGGAGTTAATCAAACCCGCCTGCATTAAAATAGTGGAGGGACTATGTGGCCCGCAAGCAGCTGAAAAGGTTAAATCTGTCCCACTTTCTAACAACACTGTTAAAGACAGAATTGATAAAATGGCAGAAAACTGCAAAAAACAGTTGCATGAAAAGCTTAGAGAAGTCCAATTTGCTATACAGCTGGATGAAACGACCACAGTAGCGGGAGAGTCTGTGCTTATCGTATATGTACAGTATGTGGACGGAGATGAGTTGAAACGGGACATACTTATGTCTACCAATTTACCAACAACAACTACAGGTCAGTGCCCTTGTGGCTATAAAAACAAAGTCACGCAACAGACTGGAAGTCCACAGCGATTTTAGACTGGCTGTCACTGGCATTACACCTGACATTCCATCACTAGTCAAAGGCATGCAAGCCCAAGGTGGAAATTAGCGTTATGTGTTTACGCTGACGTTATGATTAGCCTTGTAAAAAATAAGGATCTGTGCATGCATGCATGTAAGTACATACAGCATTCTACCGTTCATATTTAACATTACGTTCATAACATTCAGTATTCTATGTTTATACACAAAATCCGGAAAAAAAAGAAACAACTGCGTTTTACTAGTTGTGTAAAAATGAAAATATTAGGCTAAAAGGAAACATTTGAAGTTGGAAGGAACATTTCCTGTGTATTCATGTAATAAAATGTCATTAAAAACTTAAAACTAAATTTAGTTACTATATACCTTGTGTGTGTGTGTGTGTGTGTGTGTGTGTGCATAGCATTAATATTATATATATATATAGATAGATAGATAGATAGATAGATGGGGGGGGGGGCACGGATTGTTAAATATGTACATGGGGGGGCCCCAAGGAAAAAGGTTGGGAACCACTGCTCTATACCATCTACTGCATCTCGCCTATGCCGTTCGGCCATCACTCATCCAGATATTTATATGTACAGTTGAAGTCGTAAGTTTACATACACCTTAGCCAAATACATTTAAACTCAGTTTTTCACTATTCCTGGCATTTAATCCTATTAAAAATGCCCTGTCTTAGGTCAGTTCGGTTCACCACTTTATTTTAAGAATGTGAAATGTCAGAATAAAAGAAGAGGGAATGATTTATTTCAGACTTTACTTCTTTCATCACATTCCCAGTGGGTCAAAAGTTTACATACACTATTAGTATTTGGTAGTATTGCCTTTAAATTGTTTAACTTGGGTCAAATGTTTTGGGTAGCCTTCCACAAGCTTTCCACAATAAGTTAAGTGAATTTTGGTCCATTCCTCCTGACAGAGCTGGTGTAACTGAGTCAGGTTTGT
This sequence comes from Hucho hucho, assembly GCA_003317085.1. Classification (NCBI taxonomy): domain Eukaryota; kingdom Metazoa; phylum Chordata; class Actinopteri; order Salmoniformes; family Salmonidae; genus Hucho; species Hucho hucho. The sequence continues at coordinate 141,755 of QNTS01002753.1, read as the reverse complement.
AGGCCTCCTTGCTCGGACACGTTTTTTTCAGTTCTGTCTACAAATTTTCTATAGGATTGAGGTCAGGGCTTTGTAATGGCCACTCCAATTCCTTGACTTTGTTGTCCTTAAGCCATTTTGCCACAACTTTGGAAGTATGCTTGGGGCCATTGTCCATTTGGAAGACTCGGTTGCGACCAAGCTTTATCTTCCTGACTGATGTCTTGAGATGTTGCTTCAATATATCCACATAATTTCCCTCCCTCATGATGCCATCTATTTTGTGAAGTGCACCAGTCCCTCCTGCAGCAAAGCACCCCCACAACATGATGCTGCCACCCCCGTGCTTCACGGTTGGGATGGTGTTCTTCGGCTTTCAAGCATCCCCCTTTTTCCTCCAAACATAACGAAGGTCATTATGGCAGTTCTATTTTTGTTTCATCAGACCAGAGGACATTTCTCCAAAAAAGTATGATCTTTGTCCCCATGTGCAGTTGCAAACTGTAGTCTGGCTTTTTTATGGCGGTTTTGGAGCAGTGGCTTCTTCCTTGCTGAGTGGCCTTTCACGTTATGTCGATATAGGAATCGTTTTTACTGTGGATATACATACTTTTGTACCTGTTTCCTCCGGCATCTTCACACGGTCCTTTGCTGTTGTTCTGGGATTGATTTGCACTTTTCGCACCAAAGTACGTTCATCTCTAGGAGACAGAACGCTTCTCCTTCCTGAGCGGTATGACGGCTGCGTGGTCCCATAGTGTTTATACTTGCGTACTATTGTTTGTACAGATGAACGTGGTACCTTCAGGCGTTTGGAAATTGCTCCCAAGGATGAACCAGACTTGTGGAGGTCTACAATTATTTTTCTGAGGTCTTGGCTGATTTCTTTTGATTTTCCCATGATGACAAGCAAAGAGACACTGAGTTTGAAAGTAGGCCTTGAAATACATCCACAGGTACACCTCCAATTGACTCAAATTATGTAAATTAGCCTATCAGAAGCTTCTAAAGCCATGACATAATTTTCTGGAATTTTCCAAGCTGTTTAAAGGCACAGTCAACTTAGTGTATGTTAACTTCTGACCCACTGGAATTGTGATTAAGTGAAATAATCTGTCTGTAAACAATTGTTGAAAAAATTACTTGTGTCATGCAGAAAGTAGATTTGACAAAACTATAGTTTGTTAACAAGAAATGTGTGGAGTGGTTGAAAAACGAGTTGTAATGACTCCAACCTAAGTGTATGTAAACTTCCGACTTCAACTCTACATATTCTTATTCATTCCTTTACACTTGTGTGTATAAGGTAGTTGTTGTGAAATTGTTAGATTACTTGTTAGATACTACTGCATGGTCGGAACTAGAAGCACAAGCATTTGCTAACATCTGCTAACCATGTGGATGTGACCAATACAATTTGATTTGATTTGGTGCTATTGATGATATAACTGGTGTCATAATCATATCATCTATATTACTCATGCTTTTGCAGATTATTATGTCATATAAGTGTTTGTGTGTGATTTGATGAAGGCTGGTACATCCTGTGCCTCCAAACTCATCAGGCTCAGAAGTAGGGCAGGAAAAGTCCCAGCAGCCCTCTCAATGTCTTCTCCAGGGCATATTAATAGCCGATGGAGTGTGTATCATATATACCAAGATATGCACATACACACATACAAACACACATACAGACACACAAACACACTCACACATACAGAGAGGTGCGATGCATGTCACACAGTAAAAAGATTTACCACCGTTTCTGTGATGTTCTGTGGTGCATCATTTCACTTACCAGGCTGTGATATTCACACAGAAGAGAAAGAGAGCAAGAATGGCGCGTTTGGAGGAGGGAGAGAGGGCGCGATTGGAAGAGAGCGAGGGAGAGAGAGATTGAGAGAGAGAGAGAGAGAGAGATGGAGCAATTGGAGGAGAGCGAGCGAGGGAGAGAGAGATGGCGCAATTGGAGGAGAGCGAGGGAGAGAGCGATAGGGAGAGACCGAGGGAAAGAAGGCAGTGGAAGTTGAGACAGCATTTGGGAGACAGTATCCAGCACTGCAGTGCTCTGCTCTAGCATGTTTACTGTGTTATTGACGTGTGACCAGGAAGATTTCCAGTGACCCTGGAGATGGACAAATACTTTGATAGACAAGGAGGACTAGAGAGGGGAAGCCAGTGATAGAGAGAGAGAGCGAGAGATGGGCGGAGCGAGCAAGGATGAGTTTGAGTGTGTAGCGTTGGGGCTCTGTCACTTTAAGCTGTCTGCTGCTGCAGAGTGTGTGGGTGCTGCAGCAGAGGCACCTAGAGCTGAGAGATCAAGAGAACACAGAGTCCATCAGCTATAAAACAAGTGAATGAGAGAGAGCGATTCCAGCGGAGGGGTGAGGATAGGTTGAGGGTAGTGGTATGTGTGAGCAGTGAGGAAATGCTTCACAGAGGATGAGGGAGAGAAGGAGGGAGGGGAAGAGAGGCAAGCTGAGGTGTGAGGGTTAGAGGTGTGTGTGTGCTGACTATCGGAGGGGTAAGGGAAGAAGAGGAGGCGGTGTGTCTGAGTGTGTGTGTGAGGTAAGAACTAGGTGTGTGTGAGGTCTGTGTGTGTACGGGGTGGCAAAGCAAGAGGTGGACGGGGTGCTGGTTCGGAGCGTGGCACAGCTGGGTGAGTGGTGGCGCTGGGATGGCGGGCACTGGGGAGGCTGGCGAGCCGGCAGCCCTCGGACCGACAGGGAGCCCCTCAGCCGCAGGCAGGAGAGGGGCAGAGGGCATTCGCCGGAGGGAGCTGGCGTCCTGGGGTACAGGACGGTGCCAGCGAGGTGGTGCCATGCTCCCAGCCGGACACAGGTAGCACCGTTGATGGTGGGGTGGGGGGTAGAGGAGGGTGAGAGAGAGGTGGAGGCGGGGGAGAGAGGTGAGGGTGTAAGCCAGTTGAGAGCACCTCAATCCTTGTCTCTGCATCTGACGGCTGAGGTGGGGGGCGAGGATGGCGAAATGGGCAGTGCGTGTTTTGGTCAGGTGTCCAGGCGTTTGGGAAGGTTGTTACGGCGCCTGCCTAAGTCTCGCTCCTGGAGTGACGGACTACGGATGCTCCGCAGAACCAGTTCCCACGGATCACTCATCACCTCTTCCTCAGGTATGGAGAGAGGGGAAGAGGGAGGGAGAGAGAGAGATGGAGCTCCTCCAATGGTTCTCTCAACGAATGCATCCATTTCTCAGGTCTGGAGAAGGAGGGAGATGGGAGGAAAGAAGAGAGAGAGAGGAAGAAAGAAAGAGACGGTGGAGGGTCGAGAGGAGTGTCCGAGAGTAAGATGAGTGGAGAATAAGATGGCAAGATATGATAGATAGAGAACAGATAGCGGAAGATAAAAAGAAAGAGAGGAGAGAGGAAGATATGGAGGTGCTGGGTAGGGGTATTGTTACATTATGTCAAGAAAAGGACATCTCTACCATGACCCCTTTAACTGCTGTATACTGTTACTCAGAATCTCTCTGTCTTTTCCCTATCTCCCCCATATTTCTCCCGATAGATGACTCTGAACATCAAAATTATCCGATGATAAATGTGTTCTTATAAACCTAATTTGTAATCTGAGGGGACGATCCTATAATACCAGATTATAGATGTCTGCCTGTGGTCTGTAGTGGGAATATAATATTAGAGCTGACTGTTTACGGGCCTGGAATGGAGTTTAGCATCGATCCTAGCGTTTTTGTTCACGGAGTGGGAAAGACTGACGCAGTTGTGTCCAGTGATAAATACAGAGTGGGTATAGAGCGTAATACAAGGAGAACATGCTGTCTGCACAATGGTAGAAAAAAGATGAGGCTGCAGAGCCAGATTTATAGATCAACGTAGTGAAATAAGAAATTGGACTGAAGTGTTTGTCTGCGTGCGCACATGCATCTGTGAGTGTGTGTGCCATTTAACTCAATGGTGTGTGTTTTGTGTGTGTGTCTTCTTCTAGAGCTGTCTGTGAAGGGCTGATAAGGTCCTGACCAAACATCAATCAGCTTATCAAAGGGACCAGAACATGTCACTACACCTGTATGCTTTGATGTGGGTGGGGGTCACAAATATCTGAACTCATGAGGGGCTGCAGTGGCTCGCGGGTCTGTGTACCCACATCCACACCCACACATGCAGTCAACTGTGCAGTTAAACTATTTAACTCTCTTAACTACAATAAAACACAGATTTTCTTTTAATATATATACATACATACATACATATATACATACATTTATATATATACATACATACATTTGAGAGATATATATATATATATATATATATATATATATATATATATCAAAAGTTTGGACACACCTACTCAATCAAGGGTTTTTCTTTATTTTGACTATTTTCTACATTGTAGAATGATAGTGAAAACTACGAAATAACACATATGGAATCATGTAGTAACCAGAAAAGAATCTCAAATATATTTTATATTTGAGATTCTTCAAAGTAGCCTCCCTTTGCCTTGATGACAGCTTTGCACAATCTTGGCACAGTTTTGGTTCAGCTTATGGGTTAGGGTTTGTTGGCTTTGGCTGGTGTAGGCTGTGTCAGTGGTCCATCCCTCCTCTAGAGAGTCATATCTATCAGGGCTAGTGGAGCAGTTTAAATATTTGTCACGTCCTGGCCATAGAGAGCCCTCTGGGTTCTCTATAGTATTTTAGGTCAGGACGTGACTAGTTTTTTTTTTCTAGTTGTGTTATTTCTATGTTGGGGTTGTGTATGGTTCCCATTTAGAGGCAGCTGTTATTTGTTACCTCTAATTGGGGATCATACTTAGTGTGTTCCTTTCCCACCTGTGTTTGTGGGATATTGTTTTGTGCTAGTGCCGTTGAGCGCTACTTATTGTCAGATCAGTTATTTCTTTGTTGTTTTTGCATGTTTCACATTTATTAAATATGTGGAACTCTACGCACGCTGCGCCTTGGTCCATTTATTATAACGACGATCGTGACAGAATATCCCACCAAGTCAGGACCAAGCAGCGTGCCCCGAAGGTAAAGGAGAGTTGGTCTTGGGAGGAAATACTGGGTGGATGCGAGACCCTTCCTTGGCGGGAGTCACCGAGGAAGATAGGAGGACAGCGACGACGCCGGGGTCCGCGGCCAAAAGGAGCCCAATATTTTTTTGGGGGGGAGGCACAAGGGGCGGTCGGCCGAGGAGAGCGCCAGAGCCCGTCTGGGGGTCAATCGAGGAGTTTAACGAGGGATATCAGAGAGAGGTGTTGGCTAGGAGTATGCTGCAGCGCTGGTGTTTAGAGGAGCGTGTCACCAGTCCGGTGCAACCTGTGCCGGCTCCACGCAACAGGCCTCCAGTGCGTTTTCCCAGCCGGGTACGTCCTGTGCCGGCTCCCCGCACTCGCCCTGAAGAGCGTGTCACCAGTCCGGTGCAACCTGTGCCGGCTCCACGCACCAGGCCTCCAGTGCGCCTTCCCAGCCCGGTACGTCCAGTGCCAGCTCCCCGCACTCGCCAAGAAGAGCATGTCACCAGTCCGGTGCAACCTGTGCCGGCTCCACGCACCAAGCCTCCAGTGCACCTTCCCAGCCCGGGACGTCCAGTGCCGGCTTCCCGCACTCGCCCTGAAGAGCGTGTCACCAATCCTGTGCAACCTGTGCCGGCTCCACGCACCAGGCCTCCAGTGCGCCTTCCCAGCCCGGTATGTCCTGTGCCAGCTCCCCGCACTCGCCAAGAAGAGCGTGTCACCAGTCCGGTGAAACCTGTGCCGGCTCCACGCACCAGGCCTCCAGTGCGCCTTTAAAGCCCGGTACGTCCTGTGCCAGCTCCCCGCACTCGCCTTGAAGAGCGTGTCACCAGTCCGGTGCAACCTGTGCCGACTCCATGCACCAGGTCTCCAGTGGGCCTTCCCAGCCCAGTACCTGGCCTCTGGGTTCTCTATGGTATTTTAGGTCAGGACGTGACTAGGTTTTTTTTTCTAGTTGTGTTATTTCTATGTTGGGGTTGTGTATGGTTCCCAATTAGAGGCAGTTGTTATTCGTTACCTCTAATTGGGGATCATACTTAGTGTGTTCCTTTCCCACCTGTGTTTGTGGGATATTGTTTTGTGCTAGTGCCATTGAGCGCTACTTATTATTTCTACAGTTATTTCTTTGTTGTTTTTGCATGTTTCACATTTATTAAATATGTGGAACTCTACGCACGCTGCGCCTTGGTCCATTTATTATAACGACGATCGTGACAATATTTCATATATGGCCATATACTGTTATAATCTCCACCCGGCACAGCCAGAAGAGGACTGGCCACCCCTCAGAGCCTGGTTCCTCTCTAGGTTTCTTCCTAGGTTCCAGCCTTTCTAGGGAGTTTTTCCTAGCCACCATGCTTCTACATCTGCATTGCTTGTTTGGGGTTTTAGACTGGGTTTCTGTATAACACTTTGTGACATCGGCTGATGTAAAAAGGGATTTATAAATACTTTCGATTGATATAACCTCACTTTAGGCCTAGAGCATAAAGAGCTTATTTAGATTAAAGCGGTTCCTTTTCCTCATCATGTTAGATCATTGTATCAAAACATCTAATTAGCCTATCTAAAATGACTCTTTCCTACTGGCTGACTTCTCTTCTCCTCTAGCCGTAATTGTCACGATTTTGTATACTACGGCTTTTGTGATGAACTAACTAACTGACCAAGATGAAGGATGGATCATCTTCCAGCCCCAAAGCTCCCAATACCTCCCCTGCTGTCCCCCACTCTGCCTTACCAATAGAAATATGTTGATTTTCTGTTTCTGTTGTTGTCTCTAGTGTCCTCCTGTCGAGGACCAGGAGTTTTATTATTTCAGGAAAACCTCATGACCTCCAATCTCTGAGTGTGTTAGTCTATTTCTCTCCTTGGACTGCTACTTCCTCTGCCCGGCCACGCTGGTTATATTTGGTGTGTGTGTGGGTGGCACAGGCCTGACAGAGCGATTGTTTGTGTGTGTGCGCGCCGTGTCATACCATGAATTCTGTCTGAAACAGGTTGTAGAGAGGTGTGTGATTATCACCTTCAGATATGCGCAAAATCCTCTCTCATCCATTCTTTCAGACCTCTCACAACATCTCTCTTTCATTGGCTAGCTCTAGTTCACTCAGAATCTCTCCACTCTGTGTGATTGACTAGCTTAGTGTTCAGGGTGTCACTCTGCTGTGTGTGGTGTCAGCTGTAGATATACACACAGATGTGTGTGACTGTGTGATATGTGTGTGTGTTCTGTTAGATAATGTTCTGTTGCCTGGGAGACAGGGACAGTTCTGTGTTTTGATTTGGCCTTGTCTCTTCTGTTGCCTAGGAGACAGGGAAGGTTCTCTGTTTTGGTTTGGCCTAGTCCCTTCTGTTTCCTGGGAGACAGGGACAGTTCTGTATTTTTGTTTGGCCATGTCTCGTCTGTTGCCTAGGAGACAGGGAAAGTTCTCTGTTTTGGTTTGGCCATGTCTCTTCTGTTGCCTGAGAGACAGGGACAGTTCTGTGTTTTGGTTCAGCCTTGTCTCTTCTGTTGCCTGAGAGACAGGGACAGTCCTGTGTTTTGGTTCAGCCTTGTCTCTTCTGTGTGAGTTGTAGCCTGTAAGAAATGTAAAAAGAAGGAAGGAGGGAGGGATAGGATGAGGTGTTACTGGATCCAGAACACACGCACGCACGCGCACACACCACACCACACCACACACACACACACACACACACAGGAGCTTCAAATGGGGATAGCAACCAGTTTTGGTTCAGCTTATGGGTTAGGGTTTGTTGGCTTTGGCTGGAATAGGCTTGGTCAGAGCACAAGCTGTTTATTCAGGCTGTATCCAGGCTGGGTGAGCGGCCGATGGCCACAGGATGTACACTTGAAGTCGGAAGTTTACATACACTTAGGTTGGAGTCATTAAAACTAGTTTTTCAACCACTCCACAAATTTCTTGTTAACAAACTATATTTTGGCAAGTCGGTTAGGACATCTACTTTGTGCATGACACAAGTATTTTTTTTCAACAATTGTTTACAGACAGATTATTTCACTTATAATTCACTGTATCACATTTCCAGTGGGTCAGAAGTTTACATACACTAAGTTGACTATGCCTTTTAACAGCTTGGAAAATTGCAGAAAATGATGTCATGACCTTAGAAGCTTCTGATAGGCTAATTGACATAATTTGAGTCAATTGAAGGTGTAGCTGTGGATATATTTCAAGGCCTACCTTCAAACTCAGTGCCTCTTTGCTTGACATCATGGGAAAATCAAAAGAAATCAGCCAAGACCTCAGAAAAAACATTGTAGACCTCCACAAGTCTGGTTCATCCTTGGGAGCAATTTCCAAACGCCTGAAGGTACCACGTTCATCTGTATAAACAATAGTACGCAAGTATAAACACCATGGGACCTCACAGCCGTCATACCGCTCAGAAAGGTACCACGTTCATCTGTATAAACAATAGTACGCAAGTATAAACACCATGGGACCACACAGCCGTCATACCGCTCAGGAAGGAGACTCGTTCTGTCTCCTAGAAATGAACGTACTTTGGTGTGAAAAATACAAATCAATCCCAGAACAACAGCAAAGGACCTTGTAAAGATGCTGGAGGAAACAGGTACAAAAATATCTATATCCACAGTAAAACGAGTCCTATATCGACATAACCTGAAAGGCCGCTCAGCGAGGAAGAAGCCACTGTTCCAAAACCGCCATAAAAATGCCAGACTACGTTTTGCAACTGCACATGGGGACAAAGATCGTACTTTTTGGAGAAATGTCCTCTGGTCTGATGAAACAAAAATAGAATTGTTTGGCCATAATGACCATCGTTATGTTTGGAGGAAAAAGGGGGAGGCTTGCAAGCTGAAGAACCCCGTCCCAACTGTGAAGCATGGGGGTGGCAGCATCATGTTGTGGGGGTGCTTTGCTGCAGGAGGGACTGGTACACTTCACAAAATAGATGGCATCATGAGGAAAGAAAATTATGTGGATATATTGAAGCAACATCTCAAGACATCAGTCAGGAAGTTAAAGCTTGGTCGCAAATGGGTCTTCCAAATGGACAATGACCCCAAGCATTCTTCCAAAGTTGTGGCAAAATGGCTTAAGGACAACAAAGTCAAGGTATTGGAGTGGCCATCACAAAGCCCTGACCTCAATCCTATAGAACATTTGTGGTCAGAACTGAAAAAGTGTGTGCGAGCAAGGAGGCCTACAAACCTGACTCCAGCTCTGTCGGGAGGAATGGGCCAAAATTCACCCAACTTATTGTGGGAAGCTTCCCAAAACGTTTGATCCAAGTTAAACAATTTAAAGGCAATGCTACCAAATACTAATTGAGTGTATGTAAACCTCTGACCCACTGGGAATGTGATGAAAGAAATAAAAGCTGAAATAAATCATTCTCTCTACTATTATTCTGACATTTCACATTCTTAAAATAAAGTGGTGCTCCTAACTGACCTAAGACATGGAATTTTTACTAGGATTAAATGTCAGGAATTGTGAAAAACTGAGTTTAAATGTATTTGGCTAAGGTGTATGTAAACTTCCGACTTCAACTGTATGTGAGGGAGAGAGAGGAACGGTGAATTGTCTGTGATGCAAGATAGATGTGGTGGAAAAGGTGTGGTGGAAGAGGTGTGCGTGTACAGTGAGAGCTGGGTCAGAGGCTGAAACTGGAGTGGAGTTAACGCTGAACACAGACCCAGTCGTGTGTGTGTGTGTGTGTGTGTGTGTGTGTGTGTGTGTGTGTAACTACAGCAGTGCTACACAGAGGGACATGGCCGGTCTCAAGGTTATAAAGGTTACAGCCTCCAGAAAAGGCTGCCGACGCAGCTGATTCTGACAGAAAGGAGGGAGGGGAGAAAGAAAGCAGTGTCAGCATAAAATGTCCTGGCGATTGTCAGGGGAGAGGAGAGAGAGAGAGTATCTTTGACAGAGCCATCAGTGTTTCCCCTCATTCCTAAAAGCCCCCCTGAGTTCCCGGTACTGCAGGGGATTCTACAGCTCTGACCACAGCACGGCTCAAGGAAGTAACACACTTCACCATAATGCTGTGTCTTTGTAAGGGAAGGGATTATTCAGAACCCAAGAGAAAGGAGAGAGAGCGAGAGAGAGAGAGGTTATATGAGTTGTGCTTTGTGAAGTCCAGTGTTCCAGTCGTGTGACTGTAGGAGAAGTGCGGTTCAGTACGGTGATTTTACAGTGTGGTGAGGCTGTAAGGGAAGTGGCTGTGCAGACCGACTGCTTGTTTGACAAGGAGGAGATTCCCTCTGTTGGCTGGGGGAGTTAAGAGCTCAGAGCCTCAGGGGGGACTGACTGTGTGGAGTGTGTGAGCTCTCAGGAATGCTCACTGCGTGTGCAACGCTCTTTAGGAATCTTGACAGACAGACAGACAGACTGACAGGTTCCTCTGTGTGGACCTCCAGTACACCTGAACAGACAGTGATCTGTGCCAATATGAACACAAGAAACATGAGCTGTGTTCGAATACTCATACTAACCGTACTATTTGTGACAAATTGAGTATGTAGTTTGCTTATTGGTCATAGTATGGAAATAGTTAGTATGCCAAAAGTTCACGGATGTCGTACTAAATTTGCCACTGTACAAGCAGTGGACACTATTTCAGTTTTTAACAAATGGCGGAAAATATGCAGCCGAAGTCCGACGAGAATGGATACAAATGTATTTCTTTAACTAATTATGACCAATGTTAAGAAAATGTTGAGCTATGTAATAAAATAAAGACTTTTCAAGTAAGTTACGTTACACGTTATGTTGACAGAAAATGTGTTAGCTACGCTATCCGCATAGCATATCATTACAGCAGTATGTACCAGTATATTTGCTAGTTACCTAACATTAGTTGGCTACTAATACATCGAACTTGCCAGTGTATTAACTATATGCTAACTAACTAACTACCCAACGTTTATTGACTTTATTATTCATGTCATTCTTAGCTTAGCTAAGTGGTAAAGTCGTTGTGTGTTCTCAATGGACATTGTTAATTCGGATGCGTAGGTAAATTCGCTCTGGCTATCTACTCTGATTACAGAGCACTGCGTGCGTGCATCTTTGGTCCCAACAACTCTTAATACCAGTCATTTTCTGTCATGGAATGATTACCCTTCCAGAGAAAAGGAAAAGGGGAGCCCTCTTTCTCTCTCTCTTTCCATATCCTTCTCTTTCTCTTTCCCCCTCTCTCTTTCTCTCACTCCCCCCTCTCTCTCGCTCTCTCTCTCTCTTTCCTTCTCTCTTTCTATTTCCCCCTCTCTTTCTCTCTCGCTTTCCCCCTCTCTATCTCTCTCTATCTCTCGCTTTCCCTTTCTCTCTCTCTCTCTTTCTTTCCACCTCTCTCTCTCTCTCTCTCTCTCTCTCTCTCTCGCTTTCCTCCATCTCTCTCTTTCCCCCTCTCTTTCTCTCTCTCTCACTCCCCCCTCTCTCTCTCCCTCCCTCCCTCTCTCTCTCTCTCTCTCTCTTTCCTTCTCTTTCTTTTCATCCTCTGTCATTACAGTTTCCCTTATTTCTTTTTCATGAGGGGATTTCCAACTGCCCCTGTCCCTTCTGAAGAGAGGGTTTGGAAATTCCAGCTCTTTCTGTTAGAGGTTTGATGTGTCTGTTAGATACGGGCTTTTTCAGGTAAATCCTGTGAGAAACATGAAGGCCCTGTGTTACCACTCAGGCTCCATCCTTACTGCAGATAGAGGATATTGACTACATCATCAGCTCTCTGCAACCGCTGCTGTCCCTCGTCCTCATCTCCCCCACGCCTCTTTCCCTCCCTTCCTCTCTCTCCTCTGCCATGGGAAGTGCTAGGGGTCAGGGGTACAGTGCAGGCAGTAGGGGGTCGACAGCAGAGGGATTTACTCACTAATAGTCCTAACGTGTGTTCTGGGGGTCTTAACAGGACCTCATGGGGGTCTCCGGGGGGCTTTGAGTCCTCTAATTCTCTGTTTGGGGCATTTAACTGTGTCCCCCTCTGCGCTGCAGAGACACAGAGGCTGTCACTCATAGCTGCATTCATCTGTGTTCAGCTGCGTTCAGGCTGCGTTCAGGCTGTGTTCAGCTGTGTTCAGGCTGTGTTCAGGCTATGTTCATCTGTGTTCGACTATGTTCGGCTGTGTTCAGATCTGTGTTCAGGCTGTGTTCAGCTGGGTTCAGGCTGTGTTCAGCTGGGTTCAGGCTGTGTTCGGCTGGGTTCAGGCTGTGTTCAGGCTGCTTAGCTGAAGTTAGGAGTGTGTCTTTATTCTCTTCTTACTGTGGCTTTGTCTGCACTCCCAGCGGGTCACTTCAGGATGCAACAGTTTATCAACAACAAGGTGTGTGAGTGTGTGTTTTTGTCTGTTTTGTGTGTGTACAGTATGTCTGTACAGTATATGTACAGTGTGTTTTGTGTGTGTACAGTATGTCTGTACAGTATATGTACAGTGTGTTTTGTGTGTGTACAGTATATGTACAGTGTGTTGTGTGTGTACAGTATATGTACAGTGTGTTTTGTGTGTGTACAGTATGTCTGTACAGTGTGTGTACAGTATATGTACAGTGTGTGTACAGTATGTCTACAGTATATGTACAGTGTGTGTACAGTGTGTGTGTACAGTATGTCTGTACAGTATGTGTACAGTGTGTGTTTTGTGTGTGTACCGTATGTCTGTACAGTATATGTACAGTGTGTGTTTTGTGTGTGTACAGTGTGTGTACAGTATGTCTGTACAGTGTGTGTTTTGTGTGTGTACAGTATGTCTGTACAGTATATGTACAGTGTGTGTGTGTGTACAGTATGTCTGTACAGTATATGTACAGTGTGTGTGAACGTTATCAGTGTGGGAATAAGGCGAACCCCAAGGTTGAACCTCAGGCCTGGTGTCTGTCTGTCCTCCCTGTTCACAGCAGTGAATCAGAAAATCTAATCAAAGCAAATGTATTTGTCAAATGCTTCATGAACAACAGGTATAGACTAACTGTGAAATACTTAGTTAGGGGCCCTTCCCAACCATGCAGAGTTAAAGATAAAGATACATTTTTGTATAAAAAATTTAAATAGTGACACGTCTTTCTACGCCTGTTACTTAAACAAACAGGCTTGAACTGATCCTTATTATAGGAGATTAACCAATCAGTGCAGCACCTAACTCAGACCTTCCCTGGTGAATGGTGGACTGAGGTCCTGTCTGCCTGATTGGAATGGAACAGGCTGATAGGGTGTTACTAAACATGAGGGGTGAGATGTGAAAAGGGACAGGATGGGAGAGTCTCTCCTCCCAAAACGCATTTCCCTTCTCTGAGTGTTTGGTTTGGCCTGCTCTCTTTCTCTCTCTCTCAATTCAATTTCAATTCAATTTAAGGGCTTTATTGGCATGGGAAACATATGTTAACTAGATTGATCTATCTCTCTCTCTCTCTCCTCTATATTTCCATCAACACTGAGTCTCTCTCTTTCCCAGACACCTCCCTCCTATCAGCAAGGCATCCGTCCCTCACACTCACTCATCGGTCAGGCTGTTACGGAGAGGATTCGTTACCTTAGTTACCATGCTGCCCTTCACATGGTGTGTAGCCTCTGATTGTATGAGCTGGTGGGAGAACAGTGTCCCAATAGTGCTACATTGCCTCTTCTCCTTCCTTTATGACCTCAGATCTGACAACACTCTGGAGTGGTAGTCTTTTCTATGTGCAGGCTATGTTGCTCTGCCCTCGCTACCTGTGCGATGTTAGCTATTTACCACCCTCTAGTGACATCTGTGCATTAATACAACAGATAGAGCATTCACTTCAGTGAGGAGAAACCTGTAAATCAACCACCACAGTTATGTACAGAGAGCAGCCTCTAGGTGGAGCCACGTGAACACTGAGCTCTCAGGCAGATAACTCAATGAAATGTGAAATCCACAACAGCAGATTAGATTCTATCAGCCTGAAATATTGTGAAAATGCATATTGAAACTGTTGGGAGGTACCTGAATTATTTAATCTTAGTTTGGATTGGTGTGTGTCTTGTCATTGTTAGATATCGTGTGTGTGTCTGTGTGTGTGTTATTGGAAAACGTGTGTGTTGTTGATCTTCTTGACCCTGACTCACTCTTCTGCTCTGACAGAAGACAGAGGTTTCAGCTTGCTGGCTACATGATTAGTATGTGACTCCTCAATAGACTCACATTACCCATTACCCCAGAACAGTGTGCTCGCAGACTCTGTCACCATTACAGTACGCCACACCAGGACAAGGGTGATACTAACGACCAAACACTGAGTTCCAAGGAAAATGCTTTATCATTGCCGCTCTCTAATTGGTGCCCTGTGTGTGGACCTAGTCATTGATTGGTCTGTTTGTGTATCTGTCAGACTGCAGCTATACCTGTCACCTGGAGTGTGAGGGGCGGGTCCAGCTGGACTGCAACCAGAGAGACAGCAACCCACAGGAAACTCCATCTCCCAGAAGACACTGCTCCAAGCCTCCACAGTACAAGGTGAGACAGACCTAGAGCTAAATGAATCAGGTGTATGCTTGTCATCAGGTGTACTGTGTATTGGGGGTTGTTGTAGGTCACAAGCTGTTTGACAGGATGCTGCTGGTCATGTTGGCAGTGAAGCACTTGAGATGCAGGCACACAGAAAGTCAATGCAGCAGAGGAGGACGCACACACACCACACACACACTCAGGAGACAAAGACATAACATCCACTCAATCACTATAGATGTTCCACTATTGATCCACTATTCTTGTGAGCGTGAAGCAATGCTCTGCAGGGTCAGGAGATGACCCTCTGTTCCTTTAGCCTGTATCATCCCTGCTGTATATCTAGCTATCATTCTGGCTGTTCCTCTCTCAGTGATGGTGTGTGTGTTGGTATTTGGGATGTGATTTTCAGTGGATTCATTTTGTTGAGTCCGAGGTAGTTATTTAACTAATAGGGATCCTCCTGAGGCAAGGTTTTCCTTTTCACACTTTCAGAACCCCACTCTCCTGTTCCTCTATCTCTCTCTCTCCTCTCTCTCTCTCTCTCTCTCACATTCACTTATTCCTTCATTTATTCAATGATTTGGAGTCAAAATGTTCTCTGAGCACATATTTCATGCCCTCAAATCTGTAACTCATAGTGCCCATCCTCTCCTGTTCTCTCCACCTCTGCTGTACCCCTCCCCCCCTACTCTCCCCTCCCCCTGCTCTCCCCTCCCCCTACTCTCCCCTCCCCCTGCTCTCCCCTCCCCCTGCTCTCCCCTCCCACCCCTTCTCTCCTCTCCCCTTCCCCTCCTGATTCCCCTCCCTTCCTACCCTCTCTCCCCTCTCTAAGGGCTGTTAGCGTAAGTGCCAACGGTAGCGTCAATCCTCATCTCCTCAGACCCCAGTCTCTCTGCCTAGGGGGCCATATGCTCAGTCATTAGCCTAGCCGTAGCCTTACCCCAGCCTTCCTGGCTGCGCTGTCTCTGTGAGTCTGGGAGAAGAGCAGAGCATGGGGAGGGTGGGGGAGACAGCCCTGCAGAGAGCTAAACTCCTCCTCACCCCCCCAGAGCTACTCCAAACATTCCCCAGCCTTCTGTCTGACCTGTCACAGAATGAATCTGCTGTGTGTGTGTGCATGTTGCTGTGCCCTCTGTGTCAGTCTCTCAGGGTGTGTATGCTCTTTGTGTTTATATAACCTCTCTTTTGAGGACGAACACTGTGCTTTAGCTAACTGTGTGTGTGTTATAGTGGCCATACAGGGTTGTGAGTGCAGGAAGCCTTGTTGGTCTCTGTGAGCACAGATATATTAGCTGCCTCTCTGCATTCACTGACTTCCTCTACCTGTAGTATAGTCTACTACACATACGCACCCGAACACAGAAACCAGAAAATGTCTTTCTCACTTCCTGCTTTCGTGTTAGCACACTCAAATCTTGTTGATTAGGGTTAGGGGGTCATAAATATTTGCAGGTGTTCACACATACGCACCACACACACGCAAACACACGTACACACACGCACAGTCACACTCATGCACATATTCTGTATGAAGTAGAACTGTGTCTCCCGCTCAAATGAATATCTAGCCTTCTCTGAGTTGAGTGTGTTTGTGTGTGAGCATGTGATGAGTTTCCTTTACATTTGCCATGTCAGTCATTTAGCAGATGCTCTCATCCAGAGCGACTTACAATAAGTGCCTTCATCTTAAGATAACTATGTGGACAACCACATATCACAGTCAAATATATAGGAGACGAACATTAATTTCCAGCTAAACAATGTGTGTATATATAGTGTTTTGCAAATAAGCATATTTTACACATCTTTAAAATCTGTGAATAAAAAATCTGAGAACAGTAATATCTTACACACACGATTTCTGATGAAAAAACACAAATGTTAAAATCTGGTGGATGTAGTGTTTTTTAAATAAAGTGTTGTAACTGTAGGATCTGCTGTGATTCACTCTATGTTCTCAAAACACACTCTGACACTGTAAAGAGTGGGCCGGATAACACACACGCAACACATACGCACACACACATCTCCCTCATTGTTTTTAGCGAGTGAGATAATCCGGGGGCGGCAGGTAGCCTAGTGGTTAGAGCGTTGGACTTGTAAACGAAAGGTCTGTCGTTCTGCCCCTGAACCAGGCAGTGAACCCACTGTTCATAGGCCGTCATTGAAAATAATGATTTGTTCTTAACTGACTTGCCTAGTTAAATAAAGGTAAAAAATGTATTTGGCATGTAGCCATGCCTGTGTGTTAGCTTAGGCCTGGAGTCATGTTAAACTCTTGTCTGGTGTGTGCAGGCTGCCCTTTTGACCTCCATCCAGACCAGTGGTTGGAATGGGCATCAGAGCTGGAGGAGTACACTATTATTGTACCATAGAGATGATTACTACTCCTACTCCCTACTCTCTCTGTCTTCTCCTCTGTCTGTCTCTTCTCCTCTGTCTCTCTCTTCCCCCTCTCTCTGTCTTCTCCTCTGTCTGTCTCTTCTCCTCTGTCTCTCTCTTCCCCCTCTCTCTGTCTTCTTCTCTCCCTCTTTTTCTTTTTCTCTTTCTTTAGTGCTTACACAAGCAGAGATCAATCCCCTTTTCGTCAATACCTCCACAGAGTCAATGCGTCTCATTGAGTGAGACTGGAGCCTAATTCACTGGGCTTTATCGACTCTGGCTAGGCAGGGGGGCTGAAATAGAATGGCGGGGGCCTGGTCTGTCAATGAGCTCCTCTTATTTCCCCCTACCACCCACTGTCCCCTCTGTCCCCCTCCACAGTGATGATGGTAATGGTGTTGAATCTGCCATCAGCTGATACTGACCTGACAGGCAGACAGGTAGTTCTCTGTCTGTCTGTAGTTACCACTGGAGAGAGACAGACAGCTCTCTCAACAATTTATCAGAATCTAATCAATCTCTGACATGGGAGATGGACAGGCTCCATCTCTTTAATGGAGGATCTTTCTCCTCTGACAGAACAGCTTCCTTCTCTCTGAAAGACTGATCAACTGTCTGTCAATCTAATTTCTTAATGATACCATTTTTTTAAAGGCTGTAGATAGATATTGCTCTCTGACACGCACACACACATGTTTAGTTCTTCTATACTCGTGGGGACCTAAAATTAATTTCCATTCAAAATCCTGTTTTACATAACCCTAACCTTGACCATTAACCCCTAACCCTAATTCTAACCCTAACCTTGACCATTAACCCCTAACCCTAACCCTAATTCTAACCCTAACCTTGACCATTAACCCCTAACCCTAACCCTAATTCTAACCCTAACCTTGACCATTAACCCCTAACCCTAACCCTAACCCTAACCTTGACCATTAACCCCTACCCCTAACCCTAACCCTAACCTT
>QNTS01002753.1:102379-123471 GCA_003317085.1 Hucho hucho | reverse complement strand
AGACCTAAAATCTGAGATTAGTGTGTGTGTGTGTGTGTGTGTGTGTGTGTGTGTGTGTGTGTGTGTGTGTGTGTGTGTGTGCTTGCGTGCAATGAATGCATGCATCTGTCTGTGTGTTTTTAAGCATATTATAAGAGTGTATAATGCCGTTCTAATGCAGTAGTAAACAGAAGGGTTATTATACATGTGGAGGTTTATCTCCTACAGCTGCAGTACTAAGGCAGAGCACAGCAGACATATTACTGTGGCTTCCTGCTCATGCATATCAGGTGTTATGAGCTATGAGACCACATCTCTCCCTCTCACTCTCTCTCCCTGTCTCTCTCACTCTCTATGGATTTCAATTTCAATTTATGGGGCTTTATTGGCACAGGAAACATATGTTTACATTGCCAAAGCAAGAGAAATAGATAATAAACAAAAGTGAATACAAACATAACAGTAAACATTAGACTTACAAAAGTTCCAGAAGAATAAAGAAATGTCATTATGTCTATATACAGTGTTGTAATGATGTGCAAATAGCAAAGTACAAAAGGGAAAATAAATAAACATAAATATAGGTTGTATTTACAATGGTGTCTCTCTCTCTCTCTCTCTCTCCATTAGAGGAAGTGGCTGGGCTGAGCAGGGTGCCGTTGCTTGCAGGATGAGAAAGAATAGAGGAGGGGATGAGAGGAGAGGGTGTTTGTGTAGCTCTGCAGAGAGAGAGAGAGAGAGAGAGCTACAGCTTTTCTGCCTGTCTCTGTGAAACGGAGAGGAGAAGAGTAAGGTCTTCTCATTCACAAGCTTATCTGTGTGTGGCTGCAGAGAAACTTCCAAACGTCAGAAGCCTTCAGCAGCCGAGGTTTCTTCCCAAGAACCAGGGACTGCACAGGGACACTGCAGCACAGGGACACTGCAGCCTGCCCTGGAGCCACTGACTGAACTACAGCTACCGGAGTGTGTTTGTGTGTGAGAGAGAGAGCCTGTCAGAGTAATTGATGTGTGAGCGTGTGCCTGTATGGGTAAGCAGCAGTAGCCTGCTAGAGTAATTTGTGTGTGTGTGCACCCACTCACGGCTCTTATTAGCTGATCAGTACACACAGCTGCAGGTTAGGAGGGGGTTGAGGGGGCAGTGTGTGTGCGTGTGTCTGCATGTGTATGCATGTGTGTCTGTGAGGCATTCTCAGGTGAGCAGTGCTGTAATTGGAGGCTAAGCTTTGATACTTTGACTCTGTGACACCGGCATGTGTGTGTGATACCGGTGTCAGAGCACACATGACAGGAGGAAGTGACACATCTCTACTCATGCTCTGCGATTTCCTGAAGCCTCTCTGGTGGAACGAGGAACGCTGTACGGACCCAAATCTAAGCCGACCTCCCCTCTCCTAACCTCTCCTCTCTCTTCATCCCTGATCCTGTTGTCCAAGCCTATCTGGATACCCACAGACACAGGACTGTGAATGGCCGGTAGTGGATGCTTGTATTGAGAGAACTGAGCGATACTTGGAATGGATGTGATGAGCTCTAGGACTTAGCATTGTGAACAGTGTGTGTTGCTGGATGCCTCTACAGACAGAGAATCCCCTCCTTGGGAACAATCAGATTTCCTCCTGCGGCTCTGCTGGGTGTCTATAGGCAGCCGAGGGCTCGTATTTAACTCCTAAATGACTGGCAGCAACAGCATGAGCAGCGGCTACTGCAGTCTGGACGAGGAGGGTGAAGACTTCACCTTCTTCACCGCAAAGACCACCTTCTTCCGCCAGCCCAAAAAGCTGGTTAAGGTACGACACAGTTAAAGAGATGGAGGGAGGGGTTGTGTCAGTTTTGGTGTCAACAATATTCAGCTGAAAAAGGAGAAGCGTTGAGTTAAGAGGAAGTAGGCACTAAAAGTTGGACCCGTTCTAAAATAGACCTGGGGCTTTGCATAAATATATTTTCTGAAATATAGAGACCCGTTTCGAACGGACCTGAGGACAACAAGCTAGGTTATTTATCATCACATATGATTACGTAGTACCTGTCTTGGCTAGCTAGGCTAACTGAGGCTGCAGTGCATGAGCTTTCTGATCCTACAGTTACAAACAACAACTCCATTCAGAATATGTAGCAGCCTGCCTGTTGGCTCTGGTTGTTGTAGCCTATCCTTCTCCTTTAACTTTTAATTCCGTCATTTTTAATTCCATCTTCCATTGATTAGATATGTCCTATCTATGGCTGTAGCCTATTGCTGCTTTGATGATTGGCCAACAACGAGCTCCACTCTCGTGAAAAGCAAGAGCAGCAGTATAAATGATAAACTGTCTACTGCAGCAGTCATGTTCGGATCTGTACGGTCCCTTCCGGACAAGTCAGTTAAAATTACACATACCCGAGACCCATGACAATCATATCAGATCCGACCCAGACCCGTGACATTATTAAGAATTCTGGATCCAGACCCACTCGGGTCTTGGTATTCGGGTACAGGTGGACCCTTGAAGACCTCATGTAGGCACACCTCACGCCTGTTTTATTGTGTTGTATTGTGTGCGTGCCTGCAGTCTTGCACGCGTTTGTGTAACAGTATAGCTTCCGTCCCTCTCCTCACCCCTACCTGGATTCGAACCAGGGACCCTCTGCACACAACAACAACAGTCACCCTCAAAGCACCGTTACCCATCGCGCCACAAAAGCCGCGGCCCTTGCAGAGCAAGGGAAACAACTACTTCAAGTCTCAGAGCGAGTGACGTCACCGATTGAAACGCTATTAGCGCGCACCCCGCTAGCTAACTAGCCATTTCACACCGGTTACATGTGTGACAGAGATCCTTCTGCCTGTGTTCCTTCTGTCATATAATCAATCAGCTGTCCATGCAGCCTTGTAGGAGTGAGACCCTCTAGGACAGTTTTTCATGGCTTAGATCTGAAAGGACTGTATAGGACAAATATGTTAATGGTTCCATCAGCTGTTGTCTGTCGTTGTTTCCTTAGTAACAGGATAGTTAGTTACATAGTCACACACTTGTCCTTGATTTATGAGATTTTCTGTAGGTCTCGCTCTCTCCCTCTTTCGCTTTCTTTTCCCTTAGAATAGTTCAGCTGGACAAGGTAACCGTAGCAACAGCGGATCTCACTGATTCTGCTTTGAGTTAGAACTCCGCACGACACACATATACACATTTTCAACTTTACACAGCGGTGGTGCCATCTTTCCCAGAGAGGGGAATGTTTGGGGCTTGTTTGTATGTTCATATGAATAGTAATCAGTTGTATAACATAGGACTGTAACTGTGTAGCTGCGGATTTACAGAATAGTAGGTACTACCAGAGCCATGGATTTAAATCCATGGCACTGGGTTCAATGTGTTTGTGCAGAAAACGCCTCCACACTCTACTCCTACACACCCACTGGGAGACTGTTCTCAAGGCTTTTAATGGACTGCATTGCCTTCTCTCTCACATACTGTACACACTCGTACATGCACACACACCCACACATACACACACACACACACACACCTACACACACACATATTGTAGCGTATGGAGGAAACTGTTGCTGATTAGAACAGAGGGCATAGAGATTCTGTTGTTTTAGAATCAATCTCACCCAGACACACCAAGACACACCCAGCCACACCCAGAGGCCTTTGTCAGTGTTATCTTAATACCTGCGGTGCCTCTGCTGTCTGGTTTGGAAAGATCACAGTCACAAAATAATTCCGACCCGGCCCGTGTTTGTCTGTTTGTGGAGTTTGGGTTGCCAGGGTGGAGACTCTTGTGACCCAAAAACAAAGGACCCAGTCTTAAACCATGACTGAAAGGTACCAATTCCCCATATACTGCAATAATGATTGCTGTGCTCTAGTACTTCTGTAGAAGCAGTCTCCCTGTACAGGAAAACCACCCTGTTGCCCACTAGCGATTGAATATGAAAAACAGACACATATATATACGAATATATACGAAAACCACAGTCTTCCTGTACTCTCTGACATAATCCACTAGTGTTTGCTGTGTCTGGAAGTATGTGTTTAGAGGTCTCCTCTGTGCCTCTTGTAAAGCTAAACCACCATGCCGCTCAGACAGTTAAGGTCAGACAGTTGTCCAGTCAAAACAGGGCAGGCCATGGATTGCGTGATTGTATTTGTGTGTGTGCCTGTGTGTGTGTGTGTGTGTGTGTGTGTGTGTGTGTGTGTGTGTGAACGTCCACTTGCATGTGTGTCAAAGGCTGAGAGCATCTGCTCCTCCGCCCGCTGTGACATCCCCCTGAGTGATCACATGACCTTCCCTGTCTGATCCTGTCAATGTGAGAACAACAGCAACATCTCATGTGTGAGCCATGTCATGTGCACTTTCCCTGACTGAGGATGTTCCTGGGAGCCCTGTGGATCTGGGTCTGGTTGTGGGTCTTCTCACACTCCTGGTTCACTTTCTCTGTCCCTGAGCTCTGTGTGGGTGTGGTGGGCCGTGGACCGGGAAGGGTGAAGGGTCAGTATTGTCCTACTACTCCATTGTCACTCTCTCTTCTATAGGAATACACAGAGGGGAGGGAGGGCACTATATTTAGCAGCTAGCAAACATTAAGACACAAACACAGGAATTCCTGAGAGATTTGATTGTTTTCAAGAACTAAGAAGTAGTTGAAGGAGGATTTTTCAACGCCGACGCTTGAATCCACCACACACATTCCTCCAAGCACATCTGTATTCAGACAGATGTAGGCCTATGTGTGAGGCAGGTGTGCGTCTTCAACGTGCTTCTCTATGCCAAATAGCAAGCTATAGGAAAATGCACACTGCAGACATTGTGTTGCACATAATACAGTAATAATGCTGTGCCAATCCTCTAGCTTCTGTGTTACAGGGATTTTCATGCTGTTTCAAGGTATTTGGGGGCACCAGGTAGCCTAGCGGTTTAAGAACATTGGACTAGTAATTGAAGGGTTGCTGGTTCGAGTCCCCGACCCGAATAGGGGAAAAATCTGTTGACGTGTCATTGAGCAAGGCTCCTGTAAGTCACTCTGGATAACAGCGTCTGCTAAATGACTAACCTGTAAACTGTCTTTGTGTTAGTGGTGTTTAGTCTTGTGGTCCTTTAGAAATTGTCAGTTTCTGACATTTAGAGCAGTTTGCCCAAACTCCCTCTGCATTCTCACCTCATCAACTCTAACTGTTATGCCAAGATAAGCGCACACGCACACACATTAAACCATGCCATGGAAAGTTGCCGCACACACACTAAACACACAACAAACATAACTCTCCACCCAAGAAGATGTCTTCTTATTCATGGAGAAAGAGAGAAGAGAGGAGCGGAGTGAAGAAATGAGAGACAACATCCTGTTCAGACTGATCCTGATCTCTGCTTATGCAAGCCAAGATATGCTGCACGCACATAGACACACACACACACACACACACTGTACAAGGCGACTGTACTGAATGAAGCAGACACGCTCCCCTCGCACACTGAGGACTCCCATACATAAATGATTCCTGCTCTGCATTCTCTATCCATCTCTTTCTCTCTCGGTCTTCCCCTATATCTCTCTCTCTCTCTCTCACACACCACTGAAGTCCCAGAAGAAGAGAGTGAAAAGGAGGAGAAGAAGCAAAACAGCATCAGAGGATGCATCTAGAAATAACCCAATCAAACTCTGTGTTGCTCAGCAACCATGCCTCCACTCTTCCCCCCTCATCTCTCCTTCTCTCCCCCATTCTCATTCTCCCTTCTCTCCCCCATTCTCATTCTCCCTTCTCTCCCCCAACCTCATGATGAGTGAGCCTCAAGATGAGTCCTACAGTCACACTGCATGGGGGAAGTGGAGTTTTGTGCTTTTCCATGGCTCTAGCAGTGGGAGAGATTGGAGCTGTCACATTGACTGTGTCTGAGAGTGGGAAGGGAGAGGGAGAGAAAAAGAGTGACACAGAGGTGGAGAGTCATGCTGGGTTTAGGAGGGGAGGAGGAGGAGAGGATGGATGGGTGGAGGAGAATGGGGGGAGGGGGAGGAGGAGGGAGGGAGGATAGGTGGAGGGAGAGGAGGAGGAGGGAGGACAGGTTTAGGGGAGGGAGAATAGGGGGACGGAGGATGAGGATGTGAGGAAGAGGATAGATTGGGGGAGGAGGAGGAGCAGGGAGGAGGGGAGGGAGGAGGGCAGGGAGAATGAAGGGAGGGAGAGAGGAGGATGTGGGGAAAGAGGAGTAGGGCAAGGAGGAGAATGGGGGGGAGGAGGGGAGAGGGAGACAAAAATTAAGTCACGCAACATTCTATAAATGGTATAGCCCAATAGGCAATGTCCAGAAGCCAGTGGAGTGTGTGTGTGTGTCTGTGTGTGTGTGTGTGTGTCTGTGTGTCTGTGTGTGCTTGAGCGAGTGAGTGGAAACTCCTGTGTCAGTGTGTTTCTGAAAGTTAGCACCCTCTGCTGTTTAGAGTGATAGCAGCCGAATGAGGGGAAACGTCATGAAGCCATCCCAGAGGAAGTCAAGGTGTCCTCGGTTCTAAGTAAAAATGACTGCTCTGCTGACTTCCCCCTGTACTGCAGTTCCTGTTTCTCACACAGCCTGTTGTCTGTCTCTCTCTGTGTGTTTCAGCAGAATGAGGTCAAAGAGGAACAGGAGGGAGGGCCCAAGGCTCTGTCAGAGAAAGAGGTGCGGGCCAGGATAGAGGACTACAACTCTAAGGTCTCAGAGAATGGCATGAAACTGGTGAGTGCTACAACACGTTACATATACACATAGGTACTAGTATGAAATATTAAATCTGAATTTACCAATATTGACACACAGGCATCTTACTCTCTCTCGCTCTCTCTCTCGCACTCAGGCTTCTGATGGTTTGTACACTGGCTTCATTAAGGTCCACCTCAGGCTGAGTCGGCCAGTCACGGTGCTTGCTGTGGAGGGGGCGGGATTAGAGGAACAGTCAGGCAAGGCGGACAGACGCGGTCGGCCAATGACGGTGTCAGAGGGCCAGGAGGGGGAGGGAGCGGGGTTGAGTGACAAGCGGACGTCGTTCTACCTTCCCAGTGACTGTGTGAAGCAACTCCACATTAGTAGTACTACCACGGTTCGGGAGGTCATACAGGGCCTGCTGAAGAAGTTTATGGTGCTGGATAACCCACGCAAGTTTGCCCTGTACAGACACACACACCGCCATGGACAGGGTGAGTTATACACATATACAGTGGGGGAAAAAAGTATTTAGTCAGCCACCAATTGTGCAAGTTCTCTCACTTAAAAAGATGAGAGAGGCCTGTAATTTTCATCATAGGTACACTTCAACTATGACAGACAAAATGAAGAAAAAAAATCCAGAAAATCACATTGTAGGATTTTTAATGAATTTATTTGCAAATTATGGTGGAAAATAAGTATTTGGTCACATACAAACAAGCAAGATTTCTGGCTCTCACAGACCTGTAACTTCTTCTTTAAGAGGCTCCTCTGTCCTCCACTCGTTACCTGTATTAATGGCACCTGTTTGAACTTGTTATCAGTATAAAAGACACCTGTCCACAACCTCAAACAGTCACACTCCAAACTCCACTATGGCCAAGACCAAAGAGCTGTCAAAGGACACCAGAAACAAAATTGTAGACCTGCACCAGGTTGGGAAGACTGAATCTGCAATAGGTAAGCAGCTTGGTTTGAAGAAATCAACTGTGGGAGCAATTATTAGGAAATGGAAGACATACAAGACCACTGATAATCTTCCTCGATCTGGGGCTCCACGCAAGATCTCACCCCATGGGGTCAAAATGATCACAAGAACGGTGAGCAAAAATCCCAGAACCACACGGGGGGACCTAGTGAATGACCTGCAGAGAGCTGGGACCAAAGTAACAAAGCCTACCATCAGTAACACACTACGCCGCCAGGGACTCAAATCCTGCAGTGCCAGACGTGTCCCCCTGCTTAAGCCAGTACATGTTCCGGCCCGTCTGAAGTTTGCTAGAGAGCATTTGGATGATCCAGATGAGGATTGGGAGAATGTCATATGGTCAGATGAAACCAAAATANAAGGAGTGGCTTCGTAAGAAGCATTTCAAGGTCCTGGAGTGGCCTAGCCAGTCTCCAGATCTCAACCCCATAGAAAATCTTTAGAGGGAGTTGAAAGTCCGTGTTGCCCAGCGACAGCCCCAAAACATCACTGCTCTAGAGGAGATCTGCATGGAGGAATGGGCCAAAATACCAGCAACAGTGTGTGAAAACCTTGTGAAGACTTACAGAAAACGTTTGACCTCTGTCATTGCCAACAAAGGGTATATAACAAAGTATTGAGATAAACTTTTGTTATTGACCAAATACTTATTTTCCACCATAATTTGCAAATACATTCATTAAAAATCCTACAATGTGATTTTCTGGATTTTTTTTTTCGTAGTTGAAGTGTACCTATGATGAAAATTACAGGCCTCTCTCATCTTTTTAAGTGAGAGAACTTGCACAATTGGTGTCTGACTAAATACTTTTTTTCCCCACTGTATACATTTGTACATTTAAATTCTGGCCCCCTACTGAGTGTAGGTTTGAAAATATCTGATAATATGCTAATGACCTGGACGTGGAATCTGATGTGTCTTTCCTTTGCTGTGTGTCTGAGTAGATCTGTTCCAGAAACTTCCTTTGGTGGAGTGTCCTCTCTCTCTGAGACTGGTGGCAGGTCCAGACCCTGAGCTGCTCAGCTTTGTCCTCAAGGAGAACGAGACCGGAGAGGTGGAGGTAAGACAAACGCACACACACACACATACACGCACACAAACAAACACACATATACACACACACATACAGACACACACACACACACACACACACACATACATACACGCAAAACCATTCTGTTTAATATCACTAATATTTCTCTCTCTCTTCTCTCTCTCTTCCTCTCAGTGGCATGCGTTTTCGGTTCCTGAGCTGCAGAACTTCCTGGTGATTCTGGAGAAGGAGGAGACTGAGCGTGTGCGATTGGTGGAGCAGAGATTCACAGTTTACCGACAGAGATTGCAGAAGGCACTATGCGAGCATCAACCCTGACCCCTCACCCTTGATCCCTCATCCTTAATCTCTCACCTTGACCCCTCAACCCTCACCATTCTGTTGACCCAGGGAGAGACAGGAGACCACTGAGGCTCACAGACTACTATTCTCCCCTCATTACACGGTCAGCCCCCCTCCATCCCTCCCTCCTCACCCCCTCTTGAGGAGAGAGGAGGGTTGAAAAAGCATGGAAAGGGAAAAGGGGACTGATTGAAGGATGAATGGGCAGGATTCTAGAACAAAATCTGTGTTTCCCTGGGAGGTGAAAGACACACTGAACTGATGGACCCTCTGATTGACTTCTTTAGGCTCAGATATCTCATTTTGGTCTGACAATGTGACCTGATGGGTCTTCTAATGTTACATTGAATCTCAGTTTGGTCTGATTATGTTTTTAAGATTCTACTGCTGCTGCTGCTACTGCAAGTGTTACTTATGTATTTACTAAGGCATGAGTCTCACCCTGCTCTATCTGCCCCAGCGGCCCTGCATAAAGATTCAGATGGACTAGAACAGACATTACCATTCAAAACAACGCTCCATGGTGGATGGACCATTTGGAATGTTCCAGTACTTGATGTTTACGATATCAACTCTCAGGTTGTCCCTGCATGCTTTCTGTCCAGGGTCGACGGTAGATTAGGTGGGTTGGAGACGGGTG
Source organism: Hucho hucho (assembly GCA_003317085.1). Classification (NCBI taxonomy): domain Eukaryota; kingdom Metazoa; phylum Chordata; class Actinopteri; order Salmoniformes; family Salmonidae; genus Hucho; species Hucho hucho. The sequence goes on along the minus strand of QNTS01002753.1, from coordinate 113,807 downwards.
GGTATGCTTGGGTTGGGATGGTGGGGTAAAGCTATGTTGGGTTAGGGTGGGGCAAAGGAATGCCAGAATCCGTCCTCATCTTCAGGCTTTTCTCATATTAGTCCCAGGGATGTACACCAGTGTTTATCATAGAACTGGTCTGCTGACCTCAGGAGGCAACAGAAGAAGACCTGAACTCTCTATCCTAATTTATTTATCCAGCGCTGAAATAACCCCTCTATCTCAGGCGGCTAACTTTCACTTAATCTCCATCTACCTGGGTAACCATGGTGTTGTGCAGATAGATGTCTTTTTTTTTTTTTACTAGGCAAGTCAGTTAAGAACACATTCATTCTTATTTTCAATGATGGCCTAGGAACAGTGGGTTAACTGCCTGTTCAGGGGCAGAACGACAGCTATGTACCTTGTCAGCTCAGGGTTTTGAACTTGCAACCTTTTGGTTACTAGTCCAACACTCTAACCACTAGGCTACCCTGCCGCCCCTGGGTAACCAGGCTAGTGTGGGAGGTCTTGTGCAGATAGACGTGTATATCATAAATAGATGCTATTCCCATAGACACTAGTCTCTTCAGATAGCCATTGAGTACCCTGACTGCATTCACATAAACAGAGACATAGGCCTTCTGTACCCGTTATTCATTCACCCATCCTACAGAAGCATACCATATGTAAACAATCAGTAGATTCCTTCATTGCATGAATCGTCTGCTGGTGTTTAAAGCATTTACAAACAGTTGATGTTTTGACTCTTCATATACTCTTCACCCTTCCCTCATCAATAACCCCTGACCTTTTATCTCCTGACCCCTAACCTGGAAATTTGCATTTCTCCTGATGGGAGACTGCTTTGCTGCTGTTCCCAGTGTCTGTGGAGAGGGTATGCAGCTGTAGCTACTGTTGTTAGAGGCCTGTTAGAGCCAGCCACTCTGTGCTGCTGTGACAGGCCCCTGAAGCCCAGCTACTGAGCCGACTGTTACAGGACCGAGTGAATGAGGAACTGATGCTCAAACACTGATTGAGGGTCAAAAGGTCATACTGCCAGGAGTTATTCCTGGTCAGTTCATGTAGTTAGGAAAAACTCCTGTTCCTATAGTTCATTGAGCTGAGAAACCCCATTCTGGTGATCACACCAAAGTTAAGAGGGACAGGGGCAGTGGGATATGCCTGTCTGAAAAGAAGATGTATTGTAGGAAAAAACTTTTTTGCACACTGATTCTGGCCACAGATTGGTCTGCCAGTCTGTATAGTATCCTAGAGAAGGAGCATGAAATTTGTGATTTTTTAATTTATTTTTTAAGGGAATTTGATCATACGATTAATGTTTATCAGAGTGTGATGCATATGTATATATGTAAACATTGGAGGACAAATTATTATTATTGATTATAACTATTGTTATTTGAATTGGTGTGTGCGTCTGGGCTGAAGATTATAGTATGAATGTTATATGATTGTTCATATCTACAGTTGAAGTCGGAAGTTTACATACACCTTAGACAAAAACATTTAAACTCAGTTTTTCACTATTCCTGACATTTAATCCTAGTAAAGATTCCCTGTCTTAGGTCAGTTAGGATTACCACTTTATTTTAAGAATGTGAAATGTCAGAATAATAATAGAGAGAATGATTTATTTCAGCTTTTATTTCTTTCATCACATTCCCAGTGGGTCAGAAGTTTACATACACTAAATTAGTATTTGGTAGCATTGCCTTTAAATTGTTTAACTTGGGTCAAACGTTTCGGGTAGCCTTCCACAAGCTTCCCACAATAAGTTGGGTGAATTCTGGCCCATTCCTCCTGACAGAGCTGGTGTAACTGAGTCAGGTTTGTAGGCCTCCTTGCTCGCACACGCTTTTTCAGTTCTGCCCACAAATTTTCTATGGGATTGAGGTCAGGGCTTTGTGATGGCCACTCCAATACCTTGACTTTGTTGTCCTTAAGCCATTTTGCCACAACTTTGGAAGTATGCTTGGGGTCATTGTCCATTTGGAAGACCCATTTGCGACCAAGCTTTAACTTCCTGACTGATGTCTTGAGATGTTGCTTCAATATATCCACATCATTTTCATTCCCCATGATGCCATCTATTTTGTGAAGTGCACCAGTCCCTCCTGATGCTGCCACCCCCGTGCTTCACAGTTGGGATGGTATTCTTCGGCTTGCAAGCCACCCCCTTTTTCCTCCAAACATAACGATGGTAATTATGGCCAAATAGTTATATTTTTGTTTCATCAGACCAGAGGACATTTCTCCAAAAAGTACGATCTTTGTCCCTATGTGCAGTTGAAAACCGTAGTCTGGCTTTTTTATGGCGGTTTTGGAGCAGTGGCTTCTTCCTTGCTGAGCGGCCTTTCAGGTTATGTCAATATAGAACTCGTTTTACTGTGGAAATAGATACTTTTGTATCTGTTTCCTCCAGCATCTTCACAAGATCCTTTGCTGTTGTTCTGGGATTGATTTGCACTTTTCGCACCAAAGTACGTTCATCTCTAGGAGACAGAACACGTCTCCTTCCTGAGCGGTATGACGGCTGTGTGGTCCCATGGTGTTTATACTTGCGTACTGTTGTTTGTACAGATGAACGTGGTACCTTCAGGCATTTGGAAATTGCTCCCAAGGATGAACCAGAGTTGTGGAGGTCTACAATTATTTTTCTGAGGTCTTGGCAGATTTATTTTGATTTTCCCATGATGTCAAGCAAATGGGCACTGAGTTTGAAGGTAGGCCTTGAAATACATCCACAGGTACACCTACAATTGACTCAAATTATGTCAATTAGCCTATCAGAAGCTTATAAAGCCATGACATAATTTTATGGAATTTTCCAAGCTGTTTAAAGGCACAGTCAACTTAGTGTATGTAAACTTCTGACACACTGGAATTGTGATACAGTGAATTATAAGTGAAATAATCTGTGTGTAAACAATTCTTAGAAAAATTACTTGTGTCATGCACAAAGTAGATGTCCTAACCGACTTGCCAAAACTATAGTTTGTTAACAAGAAATTTGTGGAGTGGTTGAAAAACTAGTTTTAATGACTCCAACATAAGTGTATGTAAACTTCCGACTTCAACTGTATGTATTCCAGTGAGTCTCTCTCATCGTCCAAAAGCACATGCCTTCCTGATGCCGAGAGTCCCTTCATCAACCCCTGTTTTATTCCTGCCCTCACAGGGCATATAGAAGCCACACAAACAGATCTGAGACCAGACTACATGTCAACGATGGAACCCATAAGATTGTGTGTGTGTGTGTGTCTTTGTGCGCTTGCATGTGTCTGTTACATCTGCGTGTGTGTTATTTATTTTATGGTTCACCCCCTTCGGCATGGTGTTAAGTGTCAGAGGATGTGGGCAATCAATGCTTTCCAATAATCTCTTAGTTTGGTTTATCTGAAGAATCAGATGTGTATATAGATATCTGTAAAGCTGTAAATAAAATGAAGAATGAAATAAATGTCATCCTTAATGAGTCTCCCTCGTCTCCTTTATGAGTTCATTCTCACTCTGTTTTCTGGTCCGGAAAGTCCCCTGGGTATACTCATATCATATCTCATGTGTGCTGTTCACTCTGTTTTCTGGTCCGGAAAGTCCCCTGGGTATACTCATATCATATGTCATGTGTGCTGTTCACTCTGTGCTGTTTGCCTTATGTCCCTGTTTATGTAGTCGCCAGGCCAGCTTCCTCTCTGTTGGTGGTGGTTCTGCAACTCCCCAGAGTTCAACCAGCTCCTTCTAAAAGGCCTCTGTCTCCTCATTTTAGTTTCCTTTCCATTAATTAAGAGTCCCAAATGGTTTTCTGTGTGCTCCAGAGGTGTGCTCATTCAAAAGCAGAGTTGGAGAGAAAGTCAACTTAATTATTTATACTATAGATAAGTATATATTTTTTGTGTGTTCGCGGAACAGAAGAAGTGCGCTTTGCGCCTCAAATATTTTTTTATGGAATGTTTTGTGTATGGATTTTCAAAGCAGGGTGCCTGTCAAAGGGGTTATCTCTTGGGTTGCGCATGAAGTGCATGCAGATGATATACCTGAAGGAGGTGAAGTGATTGGTGCACGTCGACTGACCTGTATGGTGGATGGAGTAAGGAAACCCAATTCGTCCATGGTATTGTTTTATGAGATAACCTGTAAGAGCGTTTGTGCACAAGCCCATCCAGTGTGATGAATGGAAAAGATTTGAGCATGTATCAAGTGTCTGCAAAACAGGAGAATATCATATGCCAGCTGAGGTTATATGCTGCAACTGTGGTGGTGAACATGCGCCTGAGTCCCTGGATTGCCTTGTTAGTGTGGAGACAGAGGTCGTTTGGAGGTGGTGAGAAGAGTGGAAGAAGCGAGTGGCATTGAAGATGCAATTGTAATTGAGACTGCACCAGTGATAGTTTTTTTTTCTCAGCAATTTGATGATCCTGATATATTTAATGACTGTATTTATGAAGAGACAAAGACATCACGTGACACCATTCATTCCTATGTGAAAACTCAATAGCACATTGAAGCCAAAATAAGTCAGTTAAGATGGCGTCTCATGGAGACATAACATGCGCAGTTTTAGCTACTCCAGGAAGTGATGTTGCAGGCTAGCTCTGTGCTGCCCCCTCTCATTGAGTAATGTTGCTTTCAAGACTGGGAACTCTGAAAAAAGGCCAGAAAGTCTGAGATATAGAAAGATGCCAGAGATTCCGACTTGGAATTCAGAGTTTTTTCCCACTCAGAGCTAGTTTTTTTCCAAGTTCCCAGTTGCCTTGAACACACTGATGTGGGAAGTCTCAGATTTCAGAGTTGCCAGTTGTTTTGAACATACATAACTCAAGTTGAAGGACGTCCGGGGTGATGCAGGCTGCCATTAGCAACTAAATTATCCTCATAACTTCTTCTGTGTGCAATTCTAAAATAATCGGTTTAAGGACATACATTGGGTGTATTACTGGTACCATGATTGTCCTCTAAACATTTTGTTTACACGAAGATGGACATTTTTCCATTCACTATTCCTGTTTTCTGCTAACAATGCATGCAGTACCACAGTCGGCCTTGAACTTCCATGACTTCAATGAGAGAGGGCAGTCGTTCTGCCCTGGATATATTACATGTGAAAAGGTAGACTTTGTAGCATTTATATAGCATTGCAATGCTCATAAACTGCACAGCACAAAGGAAGAAAAAATCTGAGAAAATTTGCAGCAGATTGCTTTTTTGGGTTGAGCCTGTGTAGGGATGTCTTGAATTGGAATGTGACTGATGGAGTGGAATGTTTTTTAATGTCTCTATTTTTGTATTTTGGATTATGTCGTTTTTTCGCCCCTTTCATACAATGGGTATGTTTTCTATAGTTTACCACCCGTACAGTAGGTGGCAGCATGCACCTCTAAACGCTTATTTCCAGACCCCCATAATACCATAGAAGAAGAATTTAACGCACGGTTTACGATTAGCTTGAAGAACTTTGGGATATTATTACAAATATTGCCTAAAATGCCGCGTGTGTACGTCGGCAGATTGAGTTATCGTGTTCGTGAGGAAGACATCCATAGTTTTTTTTTTTGTGGTTGCGGGATGTTACTGGAGGTTGATCTGAAGAATGCGTAAGTTAAGATGTTATCTAGCTAGCTAACAGTAACGCTAGCTAGCATGGGCGAAATGGCGACTGCTGACTAACTAGATTGTCAGCTGTTGTTGACATGTAGCCAACACAGTAGACCCACTGACCCGTCGTCAGCATTGCTCGGTCTTCTCGCTCATGCACGATCTAATGTTGCAGGTGGAGTTCGATGACACGCGTGACGCCGACGACGCAGTTTATGAGCTGAACGGAAAAGACCTTCACGGAGAACGAGTCATCATTGAGCACGCTCGTGGTCCACGCACGGATCGTGATGGATATGGTGGTGGTGGTTCTAGTGGCGGAGGTGGACGCAGTAAGTGTAATCTATACATTGTATAAATGCATCACATGATTTACTTTTTTCTCAGGTGTGATGACGGGGAGTTCCAGCAGGGGGCAGTAAAGTAATGAACACAACACTTCGATAGCTCTTCCAATGATACTATATTATTCTCTGTGGTTGTTCCTTGTAATTTGGAGGCCCACTGAAATAGTACCTCCTCTCTGTAGCCGTATACATGCAATTTGAATCAAGCATAACATTGTTTCAAATTGTGTTAGTCGTTTTTCCGGGTGGTACGCATGGTATACATCCATCCAACGAAATGCTTACTTGCAGGTTTATTAAATGTTAGAATGTGTTTTGTATGTATGCAGTGTCTTGTTTGATGAATTTCCTCTCAAGCCATTGCTGATCTTTTATCCTGTTAAAAACACAATTTGATGCTGCTGTTGAACACGTAGGGTTTGGGTTGGGGGTGTTAGATGTGGTGTTTACATTTCAGCTGTGTTGCTTGCTTTATGGCATTGGAGCACACTCAATAGTCTGTTTTTATTTGTGTGTAAGCAGCCCAGCTGTGATGTAAACTAAAGGATATGAAGATGCAATATGTTCATTATACCATTTGACTTCAACATTTAACAAAGTCCTTGATGTTTCAATTTGAAAGAGTCCACTGCGGGCTGAGTTCGTGTCCCTTGAGGCTAAGATGACTGCCTGTCCTGTTTTGCCTTGGCTTTCACCTTAATGTGTGTGTGACCTTTGACGTATGACCTCTTGGCTGACCTTACCGGAATCCATGATGACTGCAGCCTTTTGCCGATAGACCAGGGTGATGGTGAGGAATCCTATTGGTTTTTCTGTTAAAAAATAAATATTGCAAAAGGTTAAAGCCAAAAAAACATGTTGCCGTATGTTAGCTAACTGTTTCACAAGAGAGCAGTTTGCATCCATTGTAAGTCATAGGGTATCTGTACAGTGGTAGATTTCTGTCAGCTACTATGGTATCAGTTGGTAGTCATAGATACCCCTCTTTTTTAGTATTAATGTGTGGTTGATGTGACGTTTACTTTTTTGTATTTTATACAGCAAAATAAATGCTAAATTGAGGTTGAATCAAGGAAATAGGCATTTCTCTTGAGCTTGTATGCAAAGAGCGGGAATGCTGTCCATTCCCTGTGACTGCTTTGATGCTCAGATGGACATTGGCTGAATGTGTTACTACCTCTGCCAAGGCAGTTAGACCACATCACTCATTAGAACAATCATGTTAGGGAGCTAGTGCCATACTGACTGACGGTCTTGTCCGTGTTCTTTTAAAGACAATAGTGGTTACAGCAGCCGTATCCGCACTGGCTGGGATAAGTATGGGCAACCTGTCCGCACAGAGTACCGCCTTATTGTGGACAACCTCTCCAGTCGCTGCAGCTGGCAGGACCTAAAGGTGAACACTGTGTTTCAAGTCTCCATATTTCTCTGAAAACAGGGGTCAGAACAAGTTATTTGTTTCAAGCACAAAATTTTTTGCCTGTTTATTAATTTATACAATATATTTTTGGGTCACAGGACTTCATGCGCCAGGCTGGTGAGGTGACATGCCGACACTCATAAGGAGCGGCCCAACGAGGGGGTGATTGCGTTCTGCTCCCGCTCGGACATGAGGGCCCTGGACAAGCTGGATGGCACCAACATCAACAGGAGGAAGATGGAGGACAAGCCTCGCCGCCGACGCTCCTACTCTGGCAGCTGCTCCAGGTCAGGATAGTCCTGGGCCTACCACATAATGCAGCCGTTGGGTCCTTATGGCCCTCCTGTGGAAGGGGATATATGTTTAATTTGCTGTTATTCTAGTACCAAAGCTGATTAGTTACCCAGGCTTACAATGTGTTTGATCTCCCAGGTCTCATAGCAGACGTCGCTCTCGCAGCAGGAGCAGAAGTTTTGGCAGCCACTCACTTAGAGTAAGAAAACTGCCCTGCCAAAGAACTCCACTTCACAAGGCTGGGGTAGTTACATATATGAATACTTTGTTTATCCCAGAGAGGAAATGTCATTGTAACACATAACTAGTTTTAATTTCTGTGTGTTTGTTCTCCACAGGTCACACTCTCGCAGTACATGCCGCTCTCGCTCCAGGTCCAACCAGAAATCCCGTTCCAGATCCAGGAAATAGTCCCTCTCAAAGTCACTCAAATCCCGTTCCAAGTCTCGCTCATGTTCTCGCACCAGGAAGTCCTGTTCTCACTCCCACACTCAAGTCTCGCAGCCGCTCAGTGAGCCACAAATCCAGGTCTCGCTCCGACGCCCGCATGTCTCGCTCCAAGAGCCAGTCTAAAGTCAAGTCTGAGCGGGAATCCAGAAGCCACTCCAAAGAGAAGTCTGTCAGCAAAAAGTCCCAGAGTCGCTCCCCGACCCCCACAGAGAATGGAAACCGAGAGCAGGCCAAGTCTCCCTCCCCACAAGAAGACCCATCACCAATCGAAGTACCCCGCCAAGCACTCAGCCTCTTGCTCCCCCTCATGCTCCCGTTCACGATCCAGGTCGACTTCCAAAGATTAAATGCACTTGTTTTCGTAGGAAGTATGAAAGAATGCAGTGTTTCAATTTGTCCCACTCTGGGCATTTGGTTTTATTGAAGTTGGGATTGTAGTGCTTTTTAACATTGTTTTGAACTTCGTATGAGAACCAGGCTGAAGGATTGTGGATTGCTGTGGAACGCATTGTAGAGGAATTGTTCTCAATTTCCTTATCTGTATGAGATTGCTTATGCTTCATGTTAAAGTTACTGGTTGATGATGTTTGTGTTTCAAGAATAAATTATTTATTCTTATTTGTAATCTCTTCCTCACCATCTTCTGCATTGCTTTGAATCTCAGGTAGTCTGGCATTGTCATGATTGGTTATAGTCCTAACATAATACCATGCTATCTTCACAAATCAAAAATAGAGAGCTGCAGTTCAACAATCCAGATATTTTTCAATAGAAATAGTTTTCCCTATGTTTGTTACTTTCCTTAATGTTTTGATTATTAATATGCAAATATATTAATTTGGCAGATTAATTGGTTTCTTTGATGCAGTCTGTATGGAGTCTAGACAGTTGTGATTGAGTATTGACTAATACAGCTTTAGTATAATGTATGACTACACTAATTGCAAAGAGAAGATGTATGGAAAATCATGTCACTGTTTGCCCTGAGAAATCTGATTATTTACCCTCTAAATCTAACTTTTAAGGAAATGTCTTAATCACTCGTTATATTGTATGCTCCAAATAAATGGGAAAGATTTTACAAATATATTTATTTGTATTTAAATGTAGCCTTTATTTAACTATACAATTGCTCAGAGAAAGATATTTTGTTGTTTAACAAGTAATCAATACTCCGGCGCCCTCCCCTTGCGAGGATTACGGCGCTGAACCTTTCACAAAAATATTTGATGAGATTGGAAAACACATTGGAAGGGATCTTAGACCATTCCTCCATACAGTTTTTTCCAGATCCTTGATATCCTTCGGTCTGTGTTTATGGACTGCCCTCTTCCATTCAAACCACAGGTTTTCAATGTTGTTTAAGTCCGGAGACTGAGATGGCCATTGCAAAATGTAGATTTTTGTTGTCAGTTAACCATTTCTTTGTGGATTTTGTAGTGTGCTTAGGGTTGTCTTGCTTGAAGATCCACATGTTTTGGCTTCCTGGCAGAGGCAACCAGGTTTTTGGCTAAAATGTCTAGCAAAATAGCCTCATAACATCAAAGATCCACCACTGTATTTTAGAGTAGGTATGAGATTATTTTCTCCATATGCATCCTTCTTTCGATGCCAAACCCACCACTGGTGTGAGGGGCCAAAGAGCTATATTTTTGTGTCATCTGACCATAGCACCGGTTCCAATCCAACTGCCAGTTCATTTGTTGGTTGCTCTCCATTAATGCTTTTTTTTTCTCACCAACCCTTCCAAAGAGCCTATTGGCATGGAGGTGGCGTCTAATTGGAGGAAGCAACTAATTGTAGATTTGGAGACCCAAAGATTTTTCTTTGCCTCCCGAACCATCTTCCTCACTGTGTGGGGACAAGATACACTTGCTTCCAATACCAGGCAAGGTTCCCGCTGTGCAAGGTCACAATACAGTTCCTTAAGCTGTGATTCACTTTAAAAAGTAGAATGTCTGCAGATTTTATAAGAATCTTAGGGATGCCAATCATTTTGACATCTTTTTGGGGGAAAAAAACGAAATCTTTTTCAGAGCAATTGTGTAATTTTACAACTTTTTTGAGTGCAATATAGCTCAGTATTTGAATTATTTATTTTATACAGTCATTTTTGGTAATCTTTATCAAGGGTGCAAATAATTTTGGACCTGATTGTATGTTTGGCTTTGACTGTCCTATTATTTGAAGAGATCACCATAATAAGATGTACCTAATTATTTCAATAAGTTAAGTATCTACATGCATACATATGTGTAAAATAATATTGGCAGTTTGATTTATAGTTTCAAAAATAATTATGTTGAATTTGACAAGTAGTTTAAGTGTATCAATACTCTATACATTCCACCATGTGGGTGTGATTAATACCTGTATACAGCGATAATACATACCAGTTGCGTTAAAACAAGTTTGCGTCAGTTCTCTGGATGCCCAGCACCAGCATGAATACATTTATTGCGCTTTACATATGCAAGAATCGTCTCTGTGAATTTACACAATTTTCTCTTCAGTTTTGGAAGACTTGACCACATACTTATTAGTCTGAGACTTGGAAGTAAGCTGTAGGTCAGAGATTATCACGACAGAATACACATAGCCTACCTGAGTGAGATCATTGCAAATGTAAAGCTTCTGTATTGTTTATTTCACGGTTAAATTAAGTCTATTTGTTGTATACTACTAACGTTTATATTGATTTCTAGCAGCGAGTCTGAGTTCCAATTCACTAGTATTTAAGACAACTTCTGTTATTTTGATGGTACAAATCAATAAATAATCCATTTCTGTTCAAAAGCTGTTGACTCTGCTACCCCATAGACATGGATAGTTGTAGTCAGGTATATTTTAATACACAGTTGAAGTTGGAAGTTTACATACACTTAGGTTGGAGTCATTAAAACTCGTTTTTCAACCACTCCACAAATTTCTTGTTAACAAACTATAGTTTTGGCAAGTCGGTTAGGACATCTACTTTGTGCATGACACAAGTAATTTTTCCAACAATTGTTTACAGACAGATTATTTCACTATCACAATTCCAGTGGGTCCGAAGTTAAAATTCACTAAAATGACTGTGCCTTTAAACATGGCTTTAGAAGCTTCTGATAGGCTAAACAACACTATTTGAGTCAATTATTTTAAAAGCATGGGAACCGGTTAATAATGTTCTTTTACATTCCAGGCATTTTTTTCCAGTCTCATAAAAAAATGCAAAGCACCTATGCAAAGCCCTCACTCTGTGTGTGTGTGTGTGTGTGTGTGTGTGTGTGTGTGTGTGTGTGTGTGTGTGTGTGTGTGTGTGTGTGTGTGTGTGTGTGTGTGG